>NAOQ01000052.1:111764-157265 GCA_002751075.1 Ichthyophonus hoferi | reverse complement strand
AGTCTCCTTGATCTATCATAAGCTGGATTAGCTAATATGAATATTTATAATTGGCTTTGTTTTAACGATTGAACTTAGCGTCTTGCTGTTAGTTCGAGTTACCAGCACTAGCGAAAAACGAGGTATAAAAGAAAAGAAAAAAAAATAATAATGGGGCTTCCGCTCACACATATTTGGTCACGGATAAAATACGACGTTCTCGTATCCGTACATACAAAAATCTTTGAATTCCATTTGTTCCGCTGACACTTAAGCAGCTACGGCAAATACGATGTTCTCGTATTCGTGCGCTAGAATATTTTGGATTCTATACACATTGTTATTGTAATGTATAATTTACCACTGGCACTCGTAAACGATACACAGTCTGCGAACCGCCCACTTGTTTAGAAATCAGAAGACTGCTTACTGACATTAGATAGTGACAATAGTGTTTATTTACATGTTAACATAGCTCCGCGAAATAATCGATCTCATTGTGCTATAACTACTTTTGGACCAAAACGTTTTAAAGCATTTATTCTTTCTTTATTGGAACATCAAAATAGTTACTACAATCAATGGCCTAGAGAATTAGGTTATAAGCCTCTAGGTCAACAGCTAACTATCCAAGACAGATCCGATCAAGCAGCTATCATCAACACTAATCAGTTATCGATAACTACTATCGAAGACACAATTGGAGACCCCAAAGCCTGTGGACAAGTCACTAGTACTACCACCGATTGCTATATAGTAACCATATATAACCCTGTTAAGTGCTCAGAGTAGTTATTCTGACTACCAAATTTGTCCAATTTTGTTTACGTGCGTGTATAATAATCCAGTGGATTAGCTAACGTATATGTAATTATGGGTCCAATCAAAAGATAGCATAACCAAAGTAATCAGTTTTGAGTCCAAAATGAGGCAGTTCACGCTCATTTAGATCTACACTTAAATTATGGGTCTAGTCAAAGGATTGATTTTGCAAATAAAAGTAGAGGACTGTTTTTATTATCAGGAAGATTGAATGCACACCAGGATGTGTTTTAAGGTATAAAATAAAGAAGACAACATTAAGTCGTGGCCTTTTCGAGATGGATCTGTTGAAGACACTCACTACCAAATCTTTGGATAAGATTTTTTGCAAGTCCTTTTCTTGTACACGCTTTATACTGGGTGACATCAAGTGATGTCTAGGAGCTTTAGAAAGCCTAGGGAGGACAAAGCAATTTTGTCTAACCAGAGACATTGAGTGCGGGAACATATCAAATCATCAGAATATTGAAGACGTTTAATGATATCGAAGGCCAGAGACAACTTGGCCCTCGTATCACTCCCAGAAACCAGCAGAGCCATGGTGCAAATATCAGAGGTAATGACTCAGGAAATTGTAACCACTACAACCGAGTTAGTGGGTGTCAATTCAACCAACACATCTATCAGGGTTACTACACCCAGTGCGCTTCCACTGCTAGGGATGACCAGAAGTCTTCCTTTAGAACTCACGGAAGTCGTGTCACCCAAACCAAACAGACAGGTAAAAAGAAAGTAAAACAGACAGCCGATCACCTCATCACTAGAGGAGTCAGCAACAATAGGTGAAAGTGACGTTCCATTTTCAAATTCAAATGAAATAGTGCCCATTGATTTGGACTTCCCAGAGGAACTATCTCACCAACACCAATTTGAACCAGTCTCAGAGAACATGATTCCACTAATTAACCAACAATTCTTCTTCAACCCACATTTAACACAAAACTTTCAAGCAGCACCACAAACATTTATACAACAAGTATTCAACAACTTTGCCCAGGAAGTCCCTCAACCCATACACACAACACTGGAGACATCACTTCCCATGCAGGAAGATTCTCACAGTGATACAGACACAGTCCACATCAATCAACAGCAACCAGACACCAATACAGAAAACGCCATTCCACATAAAATAATGTCTGATCAAGGAGCCTATGCCCATTCTCTGACATTTGGGGGAGGTTCATACCCAAGAAATAATGTTGATGACATCATGCTCTCTATATCTAGAGCACTCAAGTCTATGAGTGTTTCTAAAGATCAAATTATTTTTTATGAAGATGATGAAAGTGGTCCATCTGTCAAAAACCGGAAGTTGGAGATTGAATTCCTACTGACAGAGCAAGGTTTGCTGGAGGTACTGAGCTACAATCCAAATAAAGTGAAGATGCCAAGCACTCCATCCAAATCAGAGGTCATAGTGTGAGGCATTATTGGAAGATGCATAAGCACCAACATCAAAAGAGAAATCGGTTTCTCAGGCAACTCATTTGCTTTTGATGTTTGGCATGCTTTGCAGAACAAGTATGATGCACAATCCTACCTGACTTTGGTAACAGATTTCAACAAGTGACTCAAATTAAGACCAAGAAGGGGAGAACCTGCATCCAAATTTATTGATCATTGCACAAACCTTCTGGAGAAATTCAAAGGGACGACTCTCCAAGTCCATGATGACAATGCCTATCAATATATCCTATTAACATTACATGAAGAACGTGATTTTAAGAACACGGCAAATCAGTATAATGTGCAAACTGACGGAGGAGGAAATCTAAATGGCTTGAAGCATCAATTATTAACAAACAAGCAGCTAGAAATCCACAACCTGTTCTCAGAGAGAGGACCTCCACTAAAAACGATGGATTACCAGGACACCTACAGGAAACAACCATCAACATGTCACAAGTGTGGAGAGCACTACCATCATCGTGATTGCTGGACGCCAGGGGAAAACACTCAAAGCAAAAGGGGAGAGACTCAACTAAACCTGAAAGCTAAAAAAATTCCACAAAAGGGATATTCAAGTCAGGAACAAAATGGAGGTAATACTGGTATTAACCACCCAGAAGTCAATAAACCATTCAAAAATCATGACTGTCTTTCTGGTATATATCATGCATCCATAGATCCCATTCCCTCAGGTGTAGAATGTTTCATTTTGGATAGTAGTGCAACATGTCATTTTCACCACAATAGAGCAGACTTTTAAACCTTCCCAAAGCTAGTGAGAAGGTTACATGGGGTAATGGAAACCAAAGTAATATCAAAGGTTTTGGAGAAATCCATGTTGAAACAAACACACATTGTGTTAGGTTCACTGATGCAGCATATGTTTCAGACCTATGCAAGAAGTTTGATATCATGTAGTCAACTGATGGACAAAGGTCTCTCCATATACAGTTCTCATAAGAATAAATTCACAGTCAGTCAAAACGATGATAAATATTTCACCTGCATGAGATATGGATGTGGACTATTCTTGCTAGATGTCAACATCATTCAGCTTAAACAAGGACTTCACAAAACAAAACCTAACGTGGAAAAGTGGTGGGCAATGGCATCTCATGGTCCAAACATCCCATACACATTGATTCACTCCAGGTTCATGCATCCAGAAGAAAAGATATCCAATGAAATTTTCCAGATCTACCAAATCAGAAAGGATGCCACAAGTACCAAACATTGTGATAGCTGTTTCAAAGGCAAGGCAAAACGACTTTCCTACCCTGCCAGAGTCAGATCAGCAACTAGAATTCTTGAAAGAATCCACTCAGACATAGCAGGACCATACATGAAGTCTTGGAATGGGAAAAAGTATATCATTACCTTCACTGATGAGTATTCACATTTCATATCAGTTTACACAATGGCTACAAAATCAGAAGCCGATGAATATTTTGTGGACTGGCACACGAGGGCAACGGCCCAGCATAACCTAAGAATGGGTTTTCTGATGACAGACAATGGTGGCGAGTATCTAAGTGATAAATTCCAAAAATACATAAATAAGTTCGGAATAACACACCAAACTACCATACCAGATCATCCACAGCAAAATGGGGTGAGTGGGCATTTCAACCAGACACTTATTACTATGTTAAAATATACTAGTGATGAAAGTAATTTACCTCAAGTTTTCTGGGATTATATGATAGAATCAGCAACCTAAACCCTAAACCTAAGAGCCACCAGTGCCCTCCCTAAAGGGGTAATTCCATGGGAAAGATGACATCAGTCCCCTCCACCAGTAGAGCGTCTTAGAGCTGTAGGATGTCAAGTCTTCCATAAGGGAGATCAGAAATCAAAGCTGATTGCTAGAGGTAGAGAAGGTGTCCTTCTTGGATATCACCCTACACAAAAGGGATACTGGATTTATGATTTAAGGAGAAAAAAAAAGTAATAGTGTCCAGAGATGTCCAATTCATAGAAAAAAACTTTCCTTTGGTAAAACGAAGTGTAGATTATCAAACAAAATCTATTTGTGCACAACAAAACACTGCTCCTTCCCAGGAAAATATCAAAACAAAGGAGGCAGCTATAGAGACCAAACCACCAGTGGATCACAAAGTGGATCACCATAAGTACCCACATTTTAACACCAGATCAGGAGCTATTTTCAAACCATCAGATATAGAGAGTTCAAAGAAAAAGACACAGGCATTGAAATGACAGAATGGTCCTGAGATAATTAAACCAACATTAAAAGGTCAGCATGAATAAGCTTTTGCAGCCAGTACTACCACAAACCTATATGGCTTTGAAGTACCCAAGACAGTCAAAGCAGCTTTTTGGTTTCCAGATTGGGGGGAGTGGCAAATGGCAATGAACAATGAAATGAAGGTGCTTTGAGACAATGACACTTGGCACCTGGTCCGCAGACCAAAAAATATCCCTATACTACAGTCAATGTGGGTTTTCAATGTCAAACATGTCAGCAGTGGTAAAGTATCTAAATACAAAGCCAGATTGGTAGTCGTGGGAAACAAACAGGGGGAGAACATAGATTACAATGAAATTGATGCTCCTGTATGCATGTTAACATCTATAAGGGTCATGTTAGCCATAGCGGCAGCTAGAAGAGCAGATATATGACAACTAGATATAGTAGGAGCCTATTTGAATGGTGTCCTAGATCAAGAAAATTATATGACTCAACCTGAAGAATTCATTGATCAGGACCACCCAGACTATGTGTGGCGCATTGACAGAGCACTGTATGGACTTCATCAATCAGGCGTTATATAGAAAAGGACTCTCCAAGAGCTCCTCTAAATCCAAAGTTTTGTTGAAAATCGAGCCGATCGATGTCTGTATGTACGTCAAAAATCAAATTTTACGGCCATATGGGTTTATATAGATGGCATGCTCCTCATTTCAGACAATATAAATGATTGCATAGAATTTGTCAAAAACCTGGCAAACCGGTTCAACATGAAGGACATGGGTGCACCAAAGGAGTATGTAGGGTTTGAGATACGCCAAGATGAAAATGGAATCATACATGCAACTCAGACTGGATATATATTCAAACTTGCAGAAACTCACCACATAGACAATGGACATCCGGTACAAAGTCCTATATTACCTGCTCACATAGTAGACAGTTTAGCTACTGGCATGGTTACCCCAAGATGCTCAAAAGTTGATTACCAAGGGGTCATAAGCGCAATTTTGTGGATTGCCAGGCTAACTCGTCCTGATATTATGTTTGCACTTAGTTATCTGGGAAGATTCGCTTCAGATCACTCTGAAATACACTGGAGGATGGCAATGCATGTAATAAAATATTTACACTCTACTGCAAACCTTGGACTAACATGCAAGAAGGGAGACCTAAGTTTTGAAGTATATGTCAATGCTGATTTTGCTGGCGACAATGTCTCCAGTAAGGCAACCACTGGCATCATTAGCTATTTGGGAAACTCTCCTGTGGATTAGTCAAGTAAGCGCCAAAGTTTAGTCGCTATTTCTAGCACTGAAGCCAAATTTATTGATCTGGCAGAAGCCATAAAAAACACTATTTGGCTAAAACACATCCTTTTGTTCACTGGATATGAATTTAATCCTGTCACTGTTTTTGAGGACAATCAATCTACCATTGCAGTTGCCAACTCCAATGGCACTATGAGAAACACGAAGCATGTACAACTCAAATACAACTTTGTTAAAGACTATATTGACAGAGAAATCATTAAACTGGAACATGTGTCCACTACTTCCTAGCGAGCTGACATCTTTATAAAGGCTTTGGTACCAGCCCAATTCATCAGAGCTCGCGACATGTTACACCTTGAGTAAGTATTTTTTTTTTTTCAATACATTTTACTTCTAACACTAGGGCGTTTGCTAGACTAGAAGGGGGTAGGTTTTCATTGCTTCAGTTAAACTCACACAATGAGCAGGACCGTTATTAGTTTGGGGGGAGTTTTACAAGTAGTGCTAAGTATTTTGGTTAGAGTTTTTCAGTCTATGTATACCTTACAGTTTATAAATAGACATTAGATCTACACTTAAATTATGGGTCCAGTCAAAAGATCAATTTCGCAAATAACAGTAGAGGACTGTTTTTATTATCAGGAAGATTGAATGCACACCAGGGTGTGTTTCAAGGTATAGAATAAAGATGACGACATTAAGTCGTGGCTTTTTTGAGATGGGTCTGTTGAAGACACTCTCATTACCAAATCTTTGGATAAGGTTTTTTGCAAGTCCTTTTCTTGTACACGCTTTATACTGGGCGACATCAAGTGATGTCTAGGAGCTTTAGAGAGCTTAGGGAGGACACAGAAATTTTGCCCCTGGACAACTCATCAGAGGAAGACGACTCCTCCCACGCTTTGGCACTCGTTTCAGCTAACCGGACACGTTGAGTGTGGGAACATATCAAATCATCAGAATATCGAAGACGTTTAGCGATATCAAAGGCCTGAGACAACTTAGCCCTCGTATCACTCCCAGACACCAGCAGAACCGTGGTGCAAAGATCAGAGGTAACGACTCAGGAAATTGTCACCACTACAACTGAGTTTGTGGGTGTCAATTCAACCAACACCTCTATCAGTAGTCACCCTCCATTACTAATTGATCTACTCAATATAGCTGGAAGTAATGTACACATTCAGAGTCACTCACTATTTCCTATTTGGACTATTTGTAGTCACTGTACTCAATTGATTGGTCAGGAATTCCAATTGTTTGTATTATACACAATTTAGTATCTCCATCTTTTCAACTTAGTCAATGGAAATGCACGATACAGAAATCTATCGAATTCTTTTGAGAAAAATTGTAAAATGTGTAAGGATTTGGTAGTGTTTTCAGCAGAGTCATTTGCAAATATGTCAGCGAGGACGGGGGAGGCACTACATGGCAATTTTCTGGGTATCTTAAGAGTGGTATCATCCAGAGGGAAGGATACAGCAATGATTGTTTAAAAACTTTTGGAGATGATAGTGTCAAAAAAAAAATCTTTCAAATGATTCTATGTTAAAAGCAAGTGGTAGTAAGGTAGTGGTGGGAAAGAGATAGTATGTTTGCGTTATTCCGATTCCTGAAGATCTAATGGCTTACAAACCTTTGCCTAGTGCGTCTGTACATCCGAGTGTCGTGTGTCAGTGTCCGTGTGTCTGGCTCTTTATCAGCACGCTTCTGATTGGTTACCTCTAAATTCCCGTCCCTGGGAATTCCTCTCTGAAAAGAAAAGATGGAAAAACGATCGCGTTTTGCCTTGGCTTGGCTTCTATATATAGATAGAGTTAGAATACTCTTACCTATTACATGTGCTTAGATTAGATTTTGCCAAATCGTGTATGAAAGTAATTGCAAACAATTTTTTGTCACTTACATTAATAACAATAGTTAAGATTACTTGCTAAAAAGTCAGAAAAAAAAAAGAATTTAAAATTTTAACCTACCATTATTTTACCTTTCAAAAAAAAAAAAAAAATTTGAAAAAAAAAAAGATATGCAACACACATTACTCCTTAATATACAATTAAACTACTAACCAATAATATTCAATATCTAGGTTTGATTACTTATTTTGAGCTTTGACTGTTGCTTGAGCTAGTTTCCAGTTAAACATAGTTTTATTATTGGCTGTTATATAGCCAATGACCAATGACCACAATAATAACTGGGGATATACTTTATTATCGGAATGTCCTCCTATTCCAAGATTTTTTAAGGTAGTGATAAACACGGTTTTTCTTATGTTCTATTTAGACTGCACTTCTCAGGCTATTCCTTCACCATTGGGTTCATAATATTTATTATTGCAACTTTGCTTTTTTTTTTAGAATTTTTTATGTTTGTGCATTTTGTTTTTTTTTTTTTTTAATTTTTTTTTTCAAAGTTCAATATATATATATATATATATCAAATAACCATAGCTTGAAAAATGTACTCAAAATACACACACAGATATTAAAATATTTTTATAATTTCCTTTGATATAGCAATGGGAATAAGGCAGACTATAGCAGCCATTTACCATAGCCCTTAAAACATTTGGTCCAGATTCTTGCCATCAGTGAATCCTCTGCAGTGTTATGTTGGCACATCGTGAATATATCTGACGCGGAAGCCTATTAGGTAGGGAGGGGATATATATATATATATATATATATATACTTATATATGTATAGTTGTGTATATATCTACCTGTCATGGATTTTTGGTATATTAATAAACTATTTTATGTTGTTTATGTTTATGTGTTTGTCTATTTTGTATATATGTGTATACAAAACCTGTATAAATACACGACATGGATTACTTGTTCTTCTTTTTAACCATCCTTTGAAAATAATCTTTATTTTATTTTATCTATTTTCTTTATCTACACACATTCACACACATATATTCAGATATATATTCCTCCAACCCCCCAACCCCAGAACATATATATATCAGTCCTACAATATATCTACACATACACTTTATCCACATTTTCTTCCATCTATCATAAATTCTTTCATATTCTTTTATACTAAATCATATTTTATACCAATAGTTTTCCACGCATCTGCAAAACAGCGTAGTTGAACCGGGGCTATTGCCAAACTTCATATAGTTAAAATGATGGATCAGCCGACAGAACAGTCGACAGTTCAGTCGACAGATAAAACCAATGAGGAAAAAGGTGATGCTTTGACTTCTGTCCCTTCTGTCAACCCCCCAAGCAGCGGTACACGCTTCAAATTTTTCAGAGATCTATTTAATTTCAATTTGGCGCAGCATGCTCCGCCATCAAACCAAGTACCTACTATGCTTTCTTTGTTTCGTACTGATCCCCCGCTTAAAGATGGTATGGTTTGTATGTTTATTTCGGTCTTAGTTGTTATATATGCAGTTGTATTGCATAATATAATATGGTTTAGTATAATATAATAGGGCGGCTCAATCTAATCCAATCTAATATTAATATAATGTAATATAACAATTTCTGTCTCCCCTATGTCCCTATGTTGTACCAGAAATAATGCATTATTACTCGTATAGATTTGTAAATTTTATTATACATATAGGCTTCTATATGTATTTTTGTGTTTTAGCATGGGTATATAAATAATTAAATTGGTGTTTTAGATATATATATTAAATGGGAATATACATATATAAGTTTATTTATTTATGTACACTAATATACATACGTGCGTCGACTAAGTCACACATATACGCAATTGAATAATTTTCTTTTAGTTAGACGCATAGATTAAATTAAAAATATGATATATTTGCTTTTGTGGTTTTATAGATATTAGCACACTTCTACATGTATACATTGAGTTTATATTCAGTTGCAATGCATAAAGGTATACACATACATTTATTTTTACTAGCTTCGTATTTGATACAACACAACATACATGCACGGCAGATTGCATATATATATATAAAACTAAATACATACATTACAAAACCATATATATATGGGAGGATTATATATTGTATAAACTATAATTATTCATTTCCTTTTTATACAGACGAGGAGGAACGTGTACGTTCACTCCAACGTGATTATGCTGTGATTAAAATCTTATCCAGTACTGAGATGCCTAACACTCGCTTTATGCGATTGGATCGCAATCGACTGGCCTTGATGTGGCGGGAGAGGGACAGGGTGTTTAAGTTTCATAATATAAGTATGTGTATGTGTATGTGTTACTGGCTTGTTGTTTTATATCATTGATTTGAAAGGCCATGAGGATGTTTAATGCTTCTATTATGGCAGATTGATACAGGGGATAAGGGTATAGAAATTGATTGATTAATTAATTAATTATAAGAAGGTAGAATGGTTGACTGGAAATAGATGTGAAAATAATGGGAAGGGGCTGGCATGTTAATACGTGTTTATCGAATGCCGTGATATTTGTATGTATTATATAGTATATAATGTATATTAAATCGTATGCATGCTGAGGTTCTTTCAATTTCCTATATATATATAAATGTATAAATGTATAAGATAGAAATGAATATAATAGGGAGCCAAAGGAAATCTATTAACCAATGAAATTTAAGGACATGCGTGGTAATATGATAATATAATTGGATGCACGTGTGTTTAAGTGTCAGTGAAATGACATAATCAATAAGATGAGGTGCAGAAAAGGGTGAATGGTTGATGATTGGAGTTGATTAAAAGAAAGATTAACCATGGTTGATAGATGATCATTGGATGCATATCATTGTAGGTCATTACCACATTAGCCACATTTATAAGCTAATCCAGTGTAATTACCCATTGTATAACCATCAATAATCTTGAGCTAACCCAAAGCCATTGAGTACATTGGTTTATTATCATCCTCATTTACTATTGCGTAGATCAAGAATGCATTGGAGCCAATTATTTTCTTACTTCAAACTCTCTTTCTTGTATCATATTTCTCCCATATAATTAATTCTTTTACTCTCTTGCGCTATAATTATTTTGTAGTTTTACTGGAAGATGCATTGGCTATGCAACTGGGTCAAAATTCAAGAACGTTTTCATATTTTCCATTTCCTAAGGCTAAAAGCCAGTCGTTTTCCTTGCTTATGCTAGCACCAGAGGGTCCATGGACTCAGTTGAGTACATTTGATGGTATGTATATACATATAAAATATATATACTATACATATACTAGATATATATACAATATACATACTAGATAAATATACATATAATATATATATATACAATACATATACTAGATATATATATGTATGCATTTGATGATAGCAATAGGCATGGGTAGGGAGGGAGAGAGAAACAGTTTGATTGTTTTGAAATTTCTGTTAAATTATTGGATAGATGTATGTTTTTATATTGTATGTATACGCATGCATATATGTGTGCATGTATGTGTGTGTATTTTTAAATATACATTTCATATATTTGGGTAATGCATACAGGTCTGTTATATTATATATATGCATACGAATATACTAACATACTACCATTATAACATCCCATCATACTATGATACTTTCATACTTTCATAATACTATACTACTATATTATCATAATACTATACTACTATATTATTATAATATCATACTAGGATACTATCGTGCATACATACATACATACATACATACATTCTATGATTCATTGACCCAAGTACACTTGCCATCCAGTGATATGCAACTCGAAGGAAGAATGCGACCAGTGGGTAGATGGTATTCAGGTTTTAAGCATGCATAATAGTGAAAACAAATTAAATTCCAGCTACCGTTGCTTACAATTAAAGTAATATGTCTTTCCTATTTTACATTATCTTTCTCGCATTTTACTTTTTCTCTCTCTCTCTCTCTTTCTTAATCTCTATCTCTTTTTTCTTTTTAGTTTTGTTTTTGTATAATAGGATAATCAATAATATAGCATAGTATAATATACTATATCCACTCTTATATAATATATTTCTTCTATCCGTATCTCTTTATCTTTCTTTACATAATGGTATAACTATTCCAGCTATGCATATTTCCCCGTTATGAATTCAAGCTAATTTACTCCATTTTAAATGATTTTTAAATCATTTTAAACCAATGTATAGTACGTTTTGTATCAGACTAGCTGACTCTTCAATTACACATAAGGAGTAGATTGTATAACACATTCATAATATATATTTTTCCATTTTAAATTGATTTTTTCTTTAAAAAACTCCAATGATTTTATTATTGAATTTGCGAATAATCTGTATAATTCGCCTATCATAATATTGTTTTTAACCAGGATTCTTATATATTATTGAGTTCTGTTTCTAAAAGGGAGTAGATAATTCCTGCTGATAAAACTGGTTATTACTTTATAACACGAAACACAAATCTGTCAAACATGACATTGAGCTAATAAAAAACAAAACAAAAAAACACAACGTAAGTAACCTATAACATAATACATTTCCATACTTCCCTTGCTATCCTCTTCTTCCTATACACAGTCTGTTAAGCGCCTGCTACGAGAGCATATCTTTTTCCCCCAAAGGGGGAGTACTAGTACCTACTGTACGTTCGGCTATCTCATATGCTAAAACTATTAATGATCAATATGAAAAGACTCTGTTTTATGAAGCATCCTGTAAGGTAGACCTCTTTCCTTACTTAGTTATTTCTTGGTTATTGTTTGTTTACTCCGTGTTATGTTTATGTATTGTAGGTTTTTGTTTGTTTAATTTGTGTTGTGTTTATGTATTGTAGGTTGTTGTTTGTTTACTCTGTGTTATGTTCATGTATTGTAGGTTGTTGTTTGTTTACTCTGTCTTAAGCTTATGTATTTTAGGTTGTTGTTTGTTTACTCTGTGTTATGCTCATGTATTTTAGGTTGTTGTTTGTTTACTCTGTGTTATGTTCATGTATTGTAGGTTGGTGTTTGTTTACGTATTTTAAGTTGTTGTTTGTTTACTCTGTGTTATGTTTATGTATTGTAGGTTGTTGTTTGTTTCCTCTGTGTTATGCTCATGTATTGTAGGTTGGTGTTTGTTTACGTATTGTAGGTTGTTGCTTGTTTACTCTGTGTTATGTTTATGTATTATAGGTTCTTTTATTTTATTTTATTATTTATACTAGCACTTGTATATTATGTATTATTCCACTCATGTTAAGTTTTTATCTCGTTCTTTTTTTCTACACGTTTCCCTATATTAATCTTTTTATTCTGTTTCTGTCTAATTGTAGATTTCTCTCTCTCTCTTTTTTTTTATGATCTATATAAGCGATCTTATAAAGTATAGGATAAGTTACGTACACACCCACTAAACAGATTTTAATGCATTAAAATGCTTATATTACTTCCGAGCAACTCTTATTATATCTAGTCTTTTAGTTTTTATATGTTATTTGCGGCTATTACTTTGTTTTGTCTTTAGCCATTTATGTGCCCTATACCATACATACTAATATATATATATATATATATGCAAGTATGTATGAGAGAAAATAAACATGAATCAGACTTGTAAGAATCATCGTATATATAAATATATGTATATATACACACACACACGCAAACACCTATATGTATTGCTTTTTACTATACGTAAACTGAGGTAACGATTTCTCTACAGCAAAAAAAGAGCGCCCATGTATCGTGGGGTGATTTTGTAGATTTTTATTTTCAACTGGTACCCTATCCGCCTTTAAATAATCTCTTTTGTAAATATGCAAGCGGTTCAACTATGACTGCAACAGAGTTGCATATGTTTTTGACTACTGAGCAGCAAGTAAGTTTTGCTTCCTCTTTAGTGTTTTAGTCATAGTTATAGTTATGTATGTATGTGTGTCTGTATATGTATGTATGTATGTATATATGTATGTATGTATGTATGTATGGCTATATGTATGTCTGTATCTATATATGTCTGTATCTATATATGTCTGTATATGTATGTATGTATATATATATTATTTTAATAACAATACAATAATAAAAGCATACTTGTTTCGAATAATATAAGTGATATATATATAGTTGTATATAATATTAGAAGTCAATGAGTCTGACGTGATAGATACAGCATTGTCATGTTTTATTTTTATATATTATTATTACTTGTATATTTTAAACTAGGTAAAAACAAATAGGGAATATAAGAAATAAAAAGGGTTAATTGAGAAAGGTTTAAAATGTATATAAGACCGATCGGATTTATAAATAGACTGGGACTATGGTATATATATTAACTATATAACCTGATTGGCTAATGATTTATTTAAAATTTTCAGGAAGAAGAGTGGACAGTGAGTGGCTGCCAAACATTAATTGATAAACTTATGCATGATGTCGCGGGTGTAGATAAAGCTTCTGAGCTGACCCTCTCTGGATTCAATGCGTTTTTACTTTCAGGTGAGAAATAATGCTTTGGTAGCTATTTATGTATGTATCTCTGTATGAATGTACGTATGTATGTACTATGAATGTTTGTATCTATAATTTTATTCATGTATGCTAAACATGAAATAATATCCATTGAAAATCACTATAGGATTTGGTAACCAATCAAGCTATTAAAATTAATAATCAGCCAATATTTTGTTATAGATAATTAATGTAATTTATGCCAGCCAATAACCATATTGATATACTTGAGTCACAGACTTTGGTACCTTTCTATTTTGCATGGATTGGTTGTATGTCATCCATGCACGACTCATTTTTCTTGTGGGTGTCCTCTAAGTTGTTAGTTAGTGTATTCGGAAATTTTAGCTGACGATTTGGATCCAATTAATCTACGCTACAGTGATGTCATTTTATAGTATTTTATGTTCCGTCATACTGTTATGTCTGTATGTATATAGCTTAATAAGCAAAATAAACTTGCCGTTAATTAATATTTATCTCTAAGAATTCTCTGTTAATCTTTAGTACTAATACCTAAGTGTAGGATAATGTTCAGCATTAATTTATGACTACATATATATATATATAGCTTAGCTACTAATATATACTCCTCGATACTTTTTAAATTGAAATTTAAATTTAAATATTAAAACGTACCTGTAGGAGAGATGTCGTGGATGGACCGTAAGGAAAAGGGCACCGTGTGCCACGATATGAGTCGTCCATTGTCACACTACTGGATTAATACCTCCCATAACACCTACCTACTTAATGATCAATATAAGGGCATATCTCACGTGGAGGCTTATATTTATCCCTTACTTGTGGGTAGGTAATTAATTTGTGTAATTAGTGTGGTTAGTGTGATTAGACACCGGGGGAGAGAGAAGAGGAGACGGTGGGGCGGGCGGGGAGAGTAGAATGATTATACTCCAATTATATCGTGTTGATGTATATATATAGCATATAGAATAAGTAGGTCATTTTTTATATTTTTTTATATTATTATTGGTGTTATGGTTTTATATGATGTGTTATTATTTGCTTTTCATGCTATACCATTTATTTACTATCTAATTAAATATAATCTCTCCAATTATGACGAGTTAAAACCATTTACATTGCACCAAGAATAATGATTGGAGGGACGGATATGTATAGAGAGGGGAGGAGAAAGAGGAGGAGGTTAAAAAGGATAATTAGAGGCTGAGTGGAAAGAATACAGAGAAAGAGAGAAAGAGAAGGTAATGTATAATGGTTTTCAGTGCACTAATCACAGTTCTTACAGGCTGCCGCTGTGTGGAGCTAGACCTATGGGATGGCCCCGACCACCAGCCAATCATTACACATGGTATGTTTTATGTATCTGTATGGGACTATTAAGTGCTCCAATATATATATTTGTAATAGTAAGTATGTGTATATCTACATACATACTATCATACACATACAATCACACATACATGTACATCTACACATATTCCACCTCCCATACGTCATAATGCTTTCCACATCCTCTATTTTACTATTTTAATATTTTACTATTCTACTATCATATTAGCATACTATCACACTATCATACTATCATATTATCATACTGTCATATTATCATACTATCATATTATCATACTATCACACTATCATATTGTCAAATTATCATACTATCATATTATCATACTGTCAAATTATCATACTATCACACTATCATATTATCATATTATCATACCATCATATTATCATACTGTCATATTATCATGCTATCATACTATCACACTATCATATTATCATGTTGTCATATTATCATACTGTCATATTATCATACTATCATATTATCATACTATCACACTATCATATTATCATATTATCATACTGTCATACTATTAAACTCATTCTAAACCCTTTCCCTCCCCTTTTTTTCTTTCTCTCTACTTACACACAGGCTTAACCCTATGTTCTACTGTACCGGCCTATGACGTCCTAGTAGCAATTCGTAACTCGGCCTTCCAAACATCTGCCTATCCAGTTATTTTATCTTTAGAAAACCATTTAAGTCATATTCAACAGACTAACTTTGCCAATATGTGTCATACTGTTTTTGGTAGTATGGTAAGTATCTAATCTTTCATTTTTTCGCTGGTTATAGTGTACGTTTATTGGTATGTATGTATGTATGTATGTACCTACATAAGCCTATTGTAATTATATACCAATATGTGAGCAGAATAGTAGTTATGGATTTGGATTTAGAAATTTATTCTATACCAAAATACCCGTATATTAAGATTTGTTTTCTTTTTAATTTTTTGTTTTGTTCTCACTCTTTATCTATCTCTGTGTCTTGCATTTTCTCTGTACCATATTATCTCCACTTCTCTATTTTATCCTAACTTATGCATGTTCTATTACTATAATGTACCATTATTTCTAATAATAATAGTAGCAGTACAACACAAAAATCATCGAAAACATCATACTTATAATACTAATAGTTAACAATAATAGTACAATTTACCAAAAGTATAATAGCATAAAACAACAACAAACATAGCAACAAGCATAGCAACCAGCATAACAACACCAACCATGTCCTCTCTTACCCTTTTGCTCTTTCGTTCTCTGTTTCCTCCACAACCCTTTAAACATTATTATATATACCACTGACATCTTTTCCCTATTCTAACATATTTTTTTATTATATTGTTTCTAACTTAATACAACAATGTTGTATTAACTCAACCCATCGATATGTATGATTACAGCCATTTTACAGCCAAGGTGGACAGTTAATTACAACCAATGCTCATTTCACAGCTGTTGACCGAGAGACTAGACAACAGAAATGAATATCCCTCTCCGGATGAGTTAAAGTTTAAGATTATTATTAAGGCCAAGGTAGAAAAAAGTATTAGGTATGTATGTTATTATTATATATTATTATTTTTATAATATCTTTTGCATGATTAATAACCAATCATAAACATACATGATTTACACTATATTGTCTCCTATCCACTCACCCACTTCAATCTAGCTATTAATAACAAATATTTACAGCACCCAATGATAAATATGCAACATTTTGGATAATTATACAATGACATTATTTTCTAACCAATATCTATACAGATGTTCCTGTGTACCCGCCGGCACGTCCACTCATGGGGTATATTTATAATTTTATGCATGATATTTTAAATAAAAGCTGTTGTCCAGAATCAGTTTTATTTGTATTTTTATTCGACTATCTTGTCTCTGTTCCATTTATGTTTCTCTCCATCCAGTTACTATTATTTGTTTTTGTTTTGAATTGTTAACCTTTTCTAGCCTTCAGTACTTTAATAGTATAGGATACCCTCTATCTCTCTAATATACCTTATATATATATATTATATATTTCATATATTCTATAGGTAATAGATATACAATTGAATTAAATACAATATAGTTACATAAACTTGGGGTAATTCCATACTAACCATTAGACATTATCAAATATATTGTTATATATATATTTACTAAATATGAAATGGTAATTAATTAATTAATTACAGAATGACGGCTCATCCGATGATAAAAACCAGGCTTACGACGCTAATAATGGGTATTTCTACGTTCTCTATAATTACCAATGGGATGTATTACCTATATTCTTACCCACCAATATACCTCACTACTAATTTAGTTTACAATATTACCCAGCATGGTGTATCATATAATCATATACAACCAACTGCTATTCTTATTTATTATTATTATTTACTTTCTCTTTCTTTCTGACTATACTATATCTTGCAAACCATTATTTTTACCTATTAAGGAAGGTAAATCTCTTGAACACGAATTGAATTTTAACAGGAACATTATAACCAATAGAATGATGTTACTACCACCAACTATGATTAAAAATTCATTCAACTGATTTATATTTAAATTTTAAATTTTGAAGTCATTAATATTTAACTCGGTTTATGTTTGTTTTGTGAAATATACGTACATACACACACACACACATATATATATATACTAAACCTTTATTACATTAGCATATATCATTATACATTGTGTTTGGTATTGACATGTGCATACATATACATATACATAACTGAGTGTGTTTTGATCATTATCTCTCTTCCTAGAATGCGGAGCATGTCTGCTCTTCTTCCCAGTGAAGGCGGCGCTTTTGGAAAGGTATATTACTTTCCATGTATATTGTAGTATATATATTATAATTACTACCAATTACTTCTTTTTCCTCTGTTTTTCTATATCTACTATACTATACCATAATATACTATAATATATATTCTTATACAACCGTTTGTCTACAAGTTGAAAGGCGCTTTAAATTTATATTTACTGTTGACCGCTATTTGTTTTTGAACTGAAGTGAGAGTGTTTTTAAGTGTGGTTGACTAAATTTTAAAAGAATTTACTAAAACAAAAATCTATATAAAAAAATAGACACAAATACAATAATTACAGACATCGTTATTAATTGCCAGAGGCTGATTAACACAAAAGCTGTGTTTTTATTTTCTTTCATAAATTTGGTTTTTGTTTTATGGTTATTAAGTGTGATCGCATTTATCAGAATTTTAAATAATTATTCTTCAAACATTTCATATTTTTTATTTCTTACTGTTTCTATATTATTATACATAACACGTATTAGTCAATAAGCACGTATGTGTATGAAATGATATATACGGAGTGGCGTACAGTAAGATAAACAAAAGGTAGTAGTCGGTTATATGTGTTGCCTACGTTATGACGTTATGACAGAGTACATAGTTCAACCTGATTAGAGGTCTCCTTTATAATTTAATATCCAATCTGTACGATAGAATTATTTTAAAGGGCGGGAACGAACTCTTGCCTTTATACTAGAAGATATATCTATAGAGTAAAATATGTTGATATATATTATAACTATTTTTTAATTTTTAAAATGAATATACATTTTTTTTTCTAGCGGTAGATCACACATAGTTCTTATATAAGTGATATAGATATAAAGTGGATGTATAAGATACATAAAATATAAGAACAATACACTAAATATATTTATAGATAGGTATTGAGCTGGAGTGAAGATATGAGAAATGATGAAAGCGAAAGAAATATAACTAGATGGTATCATATGTTTTTGTTTAAATTGCACAATGAGAATGATCAATAAGAGGTGCTTATTAAAATGTAAATAATAACTATAATAATCTGTGGTAGTTCTAATGACTTATTCGCAGACATCGGGTCGCCAATTGAATGTTGTATAGTAGGACTATATATGGTATTGTTTTAGAAAGAATGAATCAACGCAAAGTATTCTCTGTCACAGACGTATTCGTATTTTGGTTATATAAGGATCATTGATAAAATACGTCTTGATATTTCACTCAATTTTGTTTCCAATTGATATATAATATTCTTAACCGATGTAGTTATTATCTTACTGTGCTGTAGTTGTTATAGCCAACCCTTTGCTAACAAACACTAACTTCTCCTTCTCTTTATCTATCAAAGTTTCCCTCTTTTAGCAAACGACGTCAGACGCTCCCAGAGCTTAACCTGGCCGAAGATGCACACACTGCTGCTGTACCCCCACCTTATTCTAGAAGACCTCCAAAAGCCGCTGCAGCAGCAAGAGCAAATGATTCAGTACCTCCACTCCGAAAAACATCTACTTCCAGTTTAAAAACTGCCTCACATAGTGTTGTTAATCAGCCAACTGATGGGGGGGATAATTCCGGTACCAACGAGGGTTCTGACAATACAAGGGCTACTGGGAATACTGTAATGAGAGGAAATATGCTAAATGGTAGTTTCATTGAAAGGTTAAAAGCTATAGAGATGAGGATGACAAATGTTGACGAACTGTACGTGTTGGTCTCTGTCAGTGTGTATATATGTATGTATGTATGCAGTTCTATATATATGCATGTACGTCCATTCTATCCTATTTTGGCCAATCCTAACCTAACCTAACCTAACCTATACTACCGTTCTACCGTCCCTGTCCCATTGCTCTCTTATGTCTGTACAGTCCTCCAAGGTTATCGAAATTATCTCTTTCTAGTAATGGGAAGGCTGATGAAGCACCTGTGGAAGAAGAGCCTGTGGAAGAGGAGTTTGATTTTGAGATTCCTGAGTCTATTAGCGTTGCTCCTGAACTGGTTGCCATTACACCGTACTGTCAGGTAAGTAACTGTATGCGAAGAGGGTCTTGCATAGTACTATAGGGTAGGATAGGGTAGGGTAAGGTGTAATATAATGTAGTGTAGTATATTGTGATATAATAGAGTATAGCAAGGTGGCATACTATAATGTATAATATGTTTTGGTGATACGGCTTGTGAGAGAGTATCATACCATACTGTAACATATAACAGTATATTATATGTTAAAATAAAATATACTGGGATATAATGGAATAGATTAGCATAAAATAGAATAGAATGTGATTTGTTGGTGTATGATATAGTACGATATAATATGGTATAGTATGGTATAGTATGTTATAATATAATGTAATATAATGTAATATAAGATATGGGTTTAGAATATGAAATGCATGGGTCGTTAGAAATCTTAAACTAGGTGATTGGTGAAGCTAAACAAAGCTTAATTCTTATAGATAGGTTAATTCACCTTATTTGATTGATATTATGGCACTTTATCACCAGTTAATTGGGCCATTTCACCCTATCATCACAGGGTTATAAATTTAAATCATTCAACCACGCACAAGTCTGTGCCAGCTTCCTTCACCTATGCTCATTGGTGGAAAAAGAAGCTTTTCAGATAATTAAAAAGGTAGGATACCAATCATATCTATTACATATATTTTATATATTGTAATCTACCATAGCCATTTCACTGTTCACTTTTACTTATTCAATCATAGGCCATCTTAGTGTTTTCTTTCTAATTAGTCTTTTATTGTACACGGTATTGTATATATTATCGTATGTACTATATACATACTATCTTACTATCATACTATCATATATACTATTATACTATCTTGCTTTGGTTCAATATTGGTGCTATTAATGGATGTTATAATTTTAAGTAGCACCAATAAGAGGTAGAAGATATCAAATATTATGAATGGTGTTGATTACTTTCACATATCTTGTTTGTAGAATCCAATTGGATTTTCTAATGGTCCAATAAGATAGACCAATCATAAGCAGGGGTTACATAAAATAATACATATTGATTGGTGTCCTATATTCCCAGAATTCCAAGGACTTAGTTTCCCTCACCACCCGCCAATTAGTTCGCATATATCCCGCAGGATATCGTGTAGAATCCACCAATTATAATCCACATCCCATATGGTGTGCAGGGGCCCAATTAGTTGCCTTGAATTTTCAAACACCAGGTTGCAATCCTATCACCCTATTTCTCTCTTCTGACCCTTTGCTTCATTATGAAAATTGCCCTTTATGGCTATAACCCCCCACCCCCAAAAAAAAATCCCCTTCCCTATTTCCTGCTTAACAATATCATTATTAACTTATCATCTTGTTTTCTTCGTTATTTTTTCTCATCCATGTTATGTTTTCATCTAGATTATATTAACTTTTAAAAATATTGTTTTCTCGTGTAAACAATTTCAACTTTATTGTCGCCTTTTATAGTCATTATAAACGGGGAACCTATAGGGTCTTAGTTTCTAACAATAGTGTATTAGCCTTTATTATTACCAAATTGTGAACTTGAGTATATTACTGGCCTCACTAATAATGGTGAATATAGTAGATGATTTTCTTTACTGTATTGTGTACTTAGTTATTATAGTATAGTATAGTACAGTATAATATAATATAAAATTATATAATGTAATCTATTATAATAGATTGTACTATGTCATGATGTTTTACTATATTAATATATCTACTTTCGTTTTCTGTCTTGTAGCTCTACACACTATGCACCCTATTTCTCTATTTCTTTCTCTCTCTTTTCTCTTATGCTTTGAATGCAATTTGCTTATTTCCTTTGTTTGTTATGACTACCACATGCCTAGATAAAGAATAAACCTCACAGACTCCCTTGCTTTCATTAAAAATATAAAAATGCAATATTATATTTATATGAATTATCGATGGTGCTGTATTATGATACTAGTCTCACAAAATAATTTTATACTATATCATTATATACCGCATCATATTGCATTTTATTATACCATATCCTATTATTTCATATGATAAGATTTGGGACCTATCATTTTCTAATCTAATCTATGCTAACTTATCACATAACACCATATTATATAGGTCGCTCTATGCACTTGAACACTGGTTTTTTCCGACGAAATGGCAATTGTGGTTACGTTCTTAAACCTCAATATATGACTGCTACTCCTATCACTATTAATCCTTCGGTAACGCAAATTAAACCAGCACAAGTTGATATTAAGGTCTGTTTTCTTTGTTACTCATTCTAGCTTCCATGTTTTCTTGAAACAGCCATTCTTTCTTTCTCTTTAGCTATTTTCCCAATATGTATATATTCGGGTATGTTATTATTATAAATACCATTACCTTTCTGCCATGGGATTGGTCATGTGGATGGGGAGGTAGGAAGGTATGTGTACCAGAATGTCTTTTATATTTTACATATATACGTACAGAATAATGAATAGGGAAACTACTTTTACACGTTATTTTGAGTGTAAATTCTAGTTATATTTTGTTTACTTTTCCTTTTTTATAGTTTTGATGTAGAGATATTGTAAGGTAATCTGAATACTATTGTTGTACTAGTTGTGTGTATGTTTCATTACATTACTATGACGATTAGATACAACAAGCCTCATTACCTGGTTAGGTGAAAGGTGTAAAAGAAGGGAAAGTATGAAATTGATTGTACTGGAAACCATGTTTAGTTACATATAAATCTACGGACATACAATATAATCTATTCTACTATAGGTATTATTATTATAATTTATAATGGATAATATATGCTTCTGAATAAACCACTATTTTATGATCACTGACCAATTATTTTAACCATTTTGTTTTGTTCTGTAGACCTATCATGTTTTCTTTCTATCTTTGCTTTCTTACTTCTTTCTCTTTCTCTCCTATTTCTGTGGTTTTCCTATAAATATTCTTATATTCTTTTTAATCCTTTGCTATTCTCCATTTTATTGTCTTTCTCGTATATTTAACTGTTTGTTTGTTTGTTTTTAATTTGAGTTTTTGTTGGTAAAAATGGGTTACTTATATAACCAACTAAGTGCATACTTTCATGTATCTATAAAGTCTCAATAGGTCTTAAATACCCTATAACTCAACCATAACCTACTCCTACAGTTACTCTGTGGAACATTTATTAACTTACAAAATAAACCTATCTCCGTACGGCTAGAACTGCACGGGCCACTAGAGCAACAAAAGGTTAGGCCAACTTCCCTATCTGATTTTAAATTATAGGACCAATAATATCAAATCACAAGTATTAAGCCGACTTTTAAATGGTTTATTTTTAATTTCCCCAATCTGAAATACTATTTAATCTTAATTTTGTCCTCCAGCCACTATTTTCCTCATCTATTATTATATAAATTATGAAATCAAACAAAATCTTGGACAAGATTTGTGTCATCAATCATTTTTTAATATTTATGTTAAAATTAACGAGCTTTTTAATTGGTTGCTCTGCCCCATCATTGTAATATGTTTTCAAATATAGAATGACTTTATATTTTATTTTATTTCTGTTTAGAAATTTAATAAAGTTGTGACTTCGTTGTCATTGGCTAGAATGTGTACTAACATGATTTTAAACCAACCATGTGTATGTGCATATGTATGTGTAAGTATGTAAGGAAGTGGTGTGATATAAGCAGCTCCAATGAGGTACTAGATAGGATACAAAGAGTGGGATAAGTAAATAAATATAGCCACAGATAGATAGGCTAATATACGTAGGACAGTATAGGGTAGGATAGGATAGGATAGGATAGGGTGATATGTAGTTATTTAGATCAATCATCTACCTCTTTCCCTCTCTCCCTTGTATAATTACTTATTTAAACCCGATTAACTAACTACCCAATTCATTATATACCCACACACGCCTTTTATTTATGTTTATGTCTTTCTCTATAGTATAATCATTCGTTTTACTTTATAGTTCGGCATTCTACTACATAATACAATCATAAACACATGTACATATGTTAATATATGCATATATATTCCTTCTTTACTTTTCTCTCTCCCATTTTTATTATTTTTCCCCCCCTGGCCTTCATCCTCTATAGTTTATTATTATGTATGTTAATGTCTATAGGATTGGTGGTATATAATTGAAAAGAACTCAATAATATAGTGAAGTATGATATGGCATGAGATAGTATAAACCAGTATCATGATATAATATACTCATTATCTTTCTTTGTATTTTTTTCACCCAGCGAGAATTGGGAACTGCAGTTGTCAAAGCCAATCTAGCTGGTAATTATTACTATTATTCCACTCTTTCTCTCTTTCTTTTTATTTATTATGCCATCTATTTGTGGCATAGATGCTAATGATAATTGTGTTAGTGATGTATGTATGTATGTATGTATGTATGTATGTCTGTATATATTGCCTAGGATCGAGGGCGGTGTGGAATATAAAAATATATCGGTTGAAATTAAGAAATGGGATATGTCAAGCAGATGCGGGACATAGTTTAAAATTTTATTATTGTGTAATATGATATGATATAGTATAATGGGATATAATATAATATAATGCTATACCGTACATCATATAGAGTAATATAGTAAATTATAATATTTAATTTTATAATATAATATAATAAAGTACAACATAGCTTAGTACAATGATATGGTATGAGGGACATACAAGGTGTAGTGTTGGAAGCTGGTCAATGGGTATACATGCTATACACTAAAGGGTGTAATCATGTGATATGATTGGTCCTTTTAAAAGGGGTATGTATTTAGAGGAGGTATTGTTGGTTATTTTTAAAATATAATGATATAGTTATAAGTGATATTGTCTATGGTTGAAATAATTGGTTATATACTTTTAAATAATAATAATAGCTCTCTATATAAAAGTTTTTATTTTTTAAAAGGGTTATTTTATTAGCTCAATACAGGAAAGGTTTTAAATTATAAAAATAATAGTTGTTTGGTGCATTCAACAAGAACCTATATATTTAAAAAACTATAATAGTCGCTATATTTGTTCTAACTATACTTCCATCACCTATTAAATTCCAACCAATAGAATGGTACACGGTGGTGCGAGTAAATGTAGATAATCCGGATCTCAGCCTATTATATATAAACGCTAAGGAGAATGGACGGAGTATAGGTCAGAACTGCATAACTGCATGCTGCCTTAAACCAGGTAAGTAATATTTAATGGCTACAAGGTAATCCTATTGGGCTTTATAACCTATTGATAGCATACTGAGATATACCTTTTATTTCACAGACACATTTCCTTTCCCAATCTTCTTATGTTGTTTATATATATATATACCTGTGTGTTTGTTTGTGAATCTGTCTACGTATATATACTACCACCTCCCAATGTACCTTATATGCACATTGCTTAGCAAAGTCCCATCCCTTTATAAACGTTAACTACTACTTGCAACCAACTTTAGTAGTTTGTTTTCTATGAGTTTGTATTATTATTGTAATACTATTATTGCCTTGTCAATTGTTTCATGTATATCCTCTATTATAACTGTTAGGTACCTCTTATTGTATGTATTGTTTGTACATACTATCTACCTGGTTGATGTTGCACTCTTGTATTTGTATTGCGTACATAACACACACAGGGTATGGTATTAATATACTATCATACTATCATACATACTATCATACTATTATGCCAGCGGTAGTACTACTCACTTGATCGGATCTGTCTTTAAAACACAGCTGTTGTGATAGAGGTTCTATAGAAGCACATAAACTGACTCTCTAGGTAACTGGCCGTGGTAATTAGATTTCGGCCCTAATTCAGATGGAATCGATGTTTTGATTTGCTTAGATGGGAATATGGAAATTGTACAATGAGATTGATCAGTAGAGGGTGATATATTGCGATATAAATAATCACTATTATTGTTATTTAATGTTAGTACTTACATACATGCATACCTGCCTGCCTACCTATATACCATGTACTTACTCTTCACTAACCCCTTCCCATCCTCTACATAGGGTATCGCAACATTCCCCTATATACCCGTACAGGGGCACGTATCAATAATTCAGTTCTACTAGTGCACATTACTATTGCCCCCCCTCCACCATCCCCAGTAGGCACGCCACCAGATATTACCGAACCAGTGAAGGCGGGTTATAAAAATCGAGCTAAGTTTTTAGGGTCTAATGTGAGAAAGCTTAGTAGCTTAAGTCTGTCAAAAACAGGGAAGTAAACTGATTCTCTAGTTACCGAGGGAGGGCTGAAACGACAGAACTCAGCATTGTGGAGTACAAGTTGATATTGATCTCTAAGTGGTGGTAGTAGTTTTCTTATTGCTATATATATTATACTATATTATATTGTATTGATTTTACTGTAATTATTTATGTTATGTTTACATTTATATAGGGGTGGGTGTATCCATCTTCAAGATTACAGGCCAATACGTCTAGGTGATTATTTATAGTTACCGGTTACCACCACAGGAAGTAGTAGATATGGCAAGAAAGACATGGTTGCAGTCATCAGTAGTGAAGAGAGACAGGGCTGCAGTCATCAGTAATGAAGAGGAAACCCCCATAATATTGTTTGTATAATTTATTAAAATATGCGCCTATATATGCCATGTATTTAGGGGGATATTCTGCAGACCAGATAAAGAATATATGGTCACTTTAACATATTCATCTTGGATGTCTTTTCTTTTCACTAGTGAAAGAATCCAATAACTACTTATGTAATTAAATGGAAACCTAATTGTGATGAGTCAGGTGTCTTGATAGTCTATCAAAATGCATAACTGTACTAAGTAGCCTTTGGGTAAGATTTTCCGATTATAAAGTTCTGTAGTGTTATGAGCACTATTTTTTTTTTTGGATATTAAAATTTCATACATGATAAACAATGTAGTATCAAATATACGTACATACACAACATAAACAAGGTAACTATAGTTATAATTATCCAACTTATTACTGCTGGGTTCTAAAGTATTCAATGTATAAAATGCTATTCTTAAAAAATACAGAAAGGTTCTGTTTGAGTCTGGCAATGCATAAAGTCAATTATAAGGAATGATATTATTTCTACATTTGTAAATATACAAAAAATGCAGTAATGAACCATATTTAAAGTGCATTATAACTGCATTATATATATAAGAAAATACATAAATATATTCGTTAAATGAAAAGACAAACAAACTTAAATATTACCAAATTTGTTTTTATAATGGCCTGAGCTGTTTATTCCCGTGCCATTATTAAAATTTTTTAATTGTTTTCCTAATAGTATATATGAAAAAAACTAGGAATAAGCAAATGTTTTATGTATGTATTGTTAAATTGTAATGAAGGTTTGAATACATGCTATAGAGCAAGTCACTGTGTATATTGGAAGAAATGTGAACTCTTCTTCTAGTATAAGTCATAACTAGCTAATTACACCGCTTTAAGGAAGTGCAAATCAATGGTGTATTTAGATTAATATATTGTTAACATAAATGCTCAAACCTTACTTTGGAATTTGCTATAAAAACAATATAAAACGTATTTAATCGTGGTAGCATAAATTTTCCAGTGAATTTGGGTTGAGCGGGGTAAATATTGACACTTAAGGTTAAAGTACTTAACTTTTGTTTATTTTACAGAAAAGGATTCGTTTTCATTACAACACCTTGGTATTAGGATCTGACGTACTCCTTAAGCCTGTCTCGTGCATTTTAACATCAATGAACATTCCTTCAAAACTACAGTTTGCAAATTAACCTTCCCTAGTGACCGTATAAAACTACACATATGTAAATGTAAAATAGCCCTAAACATCATCTAATTATTTACATCCAAAGTTACAAAAATTTATAACATCTTTTTGAAAATTCTATTTGGGAGCCCCTGCTGATTTTTGATATAATATTTTTTTATCACCTTTCCTTACAGTACCAAATTATGTTTTATTAAATATTTCTTATATTCTTGCGTTTATATAGTGATTTTCTTTTAATTGAGAGCCTTACCTGGTCTGAGTATCTTGCTCTACCAAAAAAGCTGTCATATTTAAGCTTGGACATGCTAATATTATAGCATATATAATATATCATTAGGAGGAGTGTTGCAAATTTTCTATCTACGAATTGATGGGGATTGTAAAAACTAAGTGTAATTTATGGTAGCATAATTTGAGACATATTCTGGGCACAAAATTAATTACAAGATTTTCCTTCGATTTTTGTTCCAGCAATACTGTTGATATTGTTGTACGAGAGATAAATGGCTATTATGTGAAGAAATATTATGAGTGTAAATACATATTTAGGGAGATATACCACAGCAGAATATTTGAGACAGTTGAATTGGGCTGACTATGACAGCCAATTTGGTATAGGTCATCGAGTCTATGTTTTTTATATAATGTGATGGTAACTTGAAACACTCGCTTTCAGTAATTTAAGAATCTAATACTGCCCTCTCTTAGATTATATGCGTATAGTAAGAATATATAGGGTATGTTTACCTATGTGAAGTCTACAGGGATCTAGATATCTCATTTCCAGGGAGTTGCTTCCGGCTATATGTTGATTGGTATAGTATTGTAGTAAACGGTGGTCATTGGTTCAGATCTTGTGGATCCCATGATTGTAGCAAATTAACAATCGATTTGCAATCGATAATTTTTGCGGTCATAGTAGGTACGAGTTGTAAAAGTACAACTACAGGCTTACATATATGCCCCTTTTACGTCATACAATCAGGTGATTAGAAAATATAGTAATGCTTCTAGGACACTGGATAACCAAAAGGGGATAAGCTGTCAAATATAGTTACATATACAATATAGAAGAAGTAACTATAGTCATACATACCTAAATAATTAATGCTCAGTTCTGAAGTAATCTATATTTTATAAAAGGCTATATTTAAAAAATATAGAAAAATTCTGCTATACATTACATTTTTTATCCAAAATTTTATGCTTACAATCATAGCCCAATGCCATCTTGAATATGGGCGAGATATTTACTACCCAAGCCGAAATAGGCACGCACCTTTTTAATATTAACCGGTCGTAGTTTATTTACACTTTAATATTGTAGTCATTTATGATTTACTTGATCTATAAATTAGAGAATTATTTTAGACTTTTATGTACAGTCAGCCTAGATAAGTTAATCGTATAATTTTTTGATTATTTAATTTATATATATTCCCATAGGGCCTCAATAACTATAATATCACGTTAAGAGCCAAATTGGTATAATAAGACGGGAGGCCTTCATATTCAATTATATTTCCAAATGTAGTACATTATAGTTACCATAAATATAGTTATTGGCACACTATACCCAATTAATAGTATATAATAATTTACAAGAATTCCAATGATTCATACACAATGTGAGCTCCTAGTTCACAGATCATGAGTTGTTTTATACTTCTACCAAATACGGGTGAATAAAACTATAGTATGAGACATTATTGGTTTGCTCTTAAGTGGCAGTTACTGTTTAAACCAATCAGTTTTCAGGTGTTTGCCTTTAGATTGGTTATAGTATTTATCTTGATTGAAATACCTAGGACAAAGAAATAATAATAATACCACTGACCTGTCAGTATACTTAATATGATCCTACCACATATAGCTAAGGATTGGAATTTAAGCCTACTTTCTTACTATAAAGGGACGATTATACGTAGCACCACTTGCACTACTTCTTTCACTTAGACTTACTTCTCAATGTTAGAGCATGGGATGTAATACCTTCTACTGTAAAACTTAAATGTTGGATGAAACCCCATGGCTGAGCCGCAAACCAATCGGCATTATACTAAGATAAATTTTATCGGATAAATTATCTTTTATAAGTCTGCGAGGTTCGTCACTTAATGAGCAATTTTGCTTTTCCAGTCACAATAATAATCTATTCCAATTTATGCATACTAAACCACGCTTCATGCAATAGTCTAACAAGCCCTATTGTTGTAAGTCTTCGCTAGTTAGATACGAGAGACTTAGCTAGATAGTTTACAGAATGATCATTGTTTCTCTGTTGTTAAAGCTTAAATTAATTAATCAGTAAGGAACTATCGGATTAGCGGTACAAGAGTATTAATAGAGATATTTTAATTAATAGCTATTAGCTTTTACAAAGTTGTGGTCATCAATTAGATCGACAAAAGGCTTTAAATTTAACTTTGGGTTTTTAGTATTGAAATCTTTGGGATGGACAACTTTATGGTAATTTTAAGTATTAACATTAGGTTCCAAGGTCTTTATCTATTTCAAGAATGTACCATGTAAAGTTTATTGACTGGGATTCAGTAAAAATGGCGGAAACGGCGGAAACTATATAACGCCTACAAAGGGCTCATAAAATGGCCGGAAATTTTTTTAAATAAAAAACTTTTAATAAAAACTTTTTTTTTTTGAGTATTTTGTAATTCCTCTTTTGAGTCAGGCTATGTCTCCTCATAGGAAATTTAAAAAGATGACAAAAAAGACAACTCCTATTACGCCTAACACAGCTATTGCATCAAAGTGCATTGTTAAAAAGTCAAGAGTAATTATTTCTTCACGTTCAGAGGATAACACATTCAAAGGATCCGAGGCGAGGACAACAAAGACGTACTCTCCGCCAATTTCTGATATACCTACGCCACTGGATAACTCAGAGTCAGGCTCATCTGAGTTCAGTTTCACAGACATCGCTTCTTTGTCAGAGTCTGAGGATTATAGTGCGATTGACTGGAATAACGACGATACCTATCACTATGGTCAACAAGGGTGGATGTAAGGGTGGTCCTACAATACTTGTCCAAAACTGTCCCCAAACATAGACTATTGCATGAAGTGCGGTTTAGTACGTAAAAATTGAAATAGATTATACCGTTAGATCTAGATCTATACAGCAGACGATACTCTCTTGTACAGGCTTGAAGGCAGTTTTATACCGAGTCACCTTCATATTCACCCTTGCTGACCATAGTGATAGGGCCTCTTAGACTATTGCATGAAGCGCGGCTTAGTTCACATAAATTTGAATAAATTATTACTGTTATATCCACACTGGGCAATACTCTCTTGCACAGGCTTGAGAGCAGTTTGGACAGACATTGTAGGAGCATCTTCACATGCATCCTTGTTGACCATAGTGATAGGCCTGTCTGTACAAGAGGACTTTGTCCGGTGTGTGGATCTAATAGTGTAACCTAGTCCAATTCATGCGTACTAAACCGCGGCTCATGCAATATCCTAAGAAGCCTTATCACTCTGGTCAGTAGTGAGGGTGAATGTGAAGGTGCTCCTAAAATATGTCTAAAACTGCTTCAAGCCTGTATAAGAGAGTATCGTCCGGCGTATAAATCTGACAGCATAACTTATTCTAATTTATGCAAACTAAACCACGATTTATGCTATAGTCTAACAGTCCTTATCACTATGGTCAGTGAGGGTGCATGTAGCATTGCTCCTAGTGTTGTGCGAGGTTAATTAATTACTGACGTGGGAACGTTAGGCAATTAACTTATAAATACGGGATCGATTATTTTATGATCCGCTTGCTATCATTGGTCGAATCCTATGTTCATTCGGAGCAAACGGTCTTGTAACATATATTTCGTTTATATAATAATTTTACTTCAGCAATAATCTATTAATATTAAAAAAAAGATTTAGTTAGAAAGATTTTTCAGTGTGATAATTTATATTTATCAAGAACGTAGACCAATTGAGGTATACAAGATAAGATAAGATAGCTGCTGTCATAATTGCTTCGTTTCAATGTACTGATTGTGGTTATATATTAAAATAATGAAGGAATAATTTGGACAAATTAACCCGAATAAGCTATCTTTATCATTTACATCTCAGGGGCATGTTAGTATTAATACGTTTACTATTACTCTTATTATCATTATTAATGTTATGTTATTATTATTAAAGTCTTTTTTATGCTATTACATTAAAATAATTAGTTTTATGATTACAAATTGTTGTAATTTTAAGCTAATAACTAGGGTTATTTTAACTTATTAATGACGTTGAGCATGAGCAGAATGGGTCAGTGATATTTCGTTTTAAAATGTCTATACTGAATGGATACGAGAATCATAGATTGGCCGTTGATCCAGTTATATCAACGCTTGATCAAAAATCATATTTGATCTATTATTATTATCTTGGCCAATCAATTTATCTCGCCATTATCATATCAGTAAACCAATAGCTATATAGGAATATTACATAACTAATATTAGTTCCCATTGACACAATAAATTAGATGCAAAGAACCAAACTAGGTACTAATCATGATAAATCCAATTATGAACTGCTCAAAGTTGCTGTATCTTTGAACATGAACTAATAAGTAGAGCTAATTAATGAAGCTATATATACAAACAAAATAAGTAAAATAAAGTTTACGCTTAATTCCGCATTTTTTTTTGAATTAATTGCTAGATTAGTTAAACGTTCACTTAGACAAACCAATCAATCCATAGTGGCTTTACCATTGATACAAAATAAACGCCGCTATCTTTAATATCATCTATCTAGCTATTTGTATCATAGTATAGGCATATAGGTATTCTTTAATGTATTTTTTCTACATACCACCTTGTTTATTTTATACACGTATATTCCATGCATATACAAGTGCAATTATTTGCTAGGGATTAAAACTAATGTTTTTTAATAAAACTAAACGTTTGCCTTTCAATGATCGGAGGATCTTCCTTCCTATTATAATTTATGTCTATAACATAGTGGCTGTTAAGATGCAAATAGCTAGATATAGGATATTAAATAGAAAGCCAGGTATTTCGTATCAGTAATAAAGTTACTATGGATCTATTGATTTGTGTAAGTGAACGTTTACTTAGTCTAGCAGTTAATTCGAATGACTTAGAAGGAGTTACGTGTTTTTATTTTATTCGGATATTTCTTATAAACCAATCTCTCTTCAGTGAAAGGTTTCATTAGCACTCTTCTGGTTAACTGCTGATTAATTACTATTAGCTTATTTATTCATGGTGACTGATTATAGTATTCATTGATTATAAGAGTTGTTGGTTCCGGAATGGACCTCTTGTGCTTTTGAACGATAATGGTGAGATTAATTGATTGGTCAAAGTTGGAGTTGATCAATATGAGTGAGCTTGATCCAAGCGTTGATATAACTGAACCAGCAGTTAATCTAAGATCCTGTCCTCCAATCAAATTAGATAAATATATCTTACATAGTTGTCAGACCTTGGGAGGTAAAGTATGGTTTAACATGACTTGCATCCAATGAAATACTGTCCTGTTCTATTTCTTTCCCTTCATCATCTGATAGACTACTGGGCAGAATACTCTGGTCCTTTACTGATAAAGAACCAATTAAAATGTGTTTGTCAGAGTGTCTATAATTGGGAGCCACTTGTTCCTGTCCTGTTGTCATGATACCACCAGTAACAAAGGGTGTGCGACGATATTTGATATAATAATATGGTGTGATGGGGTCATTATTATCTATTTCAGTCTCCATCTTTAGACGTTTTTCAATCGGCTGTAATAGATATGTCTCTATATTAGGTGGTGGTTGGATATATTTGGTAGGACGTGCAATCAGGGCACCAGGATGGGGTATGATTGGTTCATTTGGTGTCTGAGATTGTCTATCCACTGATGATTGGGTAATGACTGATACCTCATCGATTTGATCTTTCCGAGTGATTGGCTGGATAGGGTTAGAGGTCTTGCCAAAGACCAATAGACTACGGGGCATGTCCTGAAATAGGATAATGATGAATCTCATTAGTGGGTAGTCATGTATGAAATAACAATAGAATAAGAAAGCAAAGGAAAATACTGAGAGATAAGATATATATATTCTATTATATAGTATAATATAGTAAAATTATAATATATATATATAATAATCCACAACAAAATATACATTCTCGTAGAAGAGAATGGTTCACCTGTACATATGATATGATATGATATAATATGATATAGTGATAGGCCCCATATATCTAAAGACCAACATGCATGGACATGCATGGGTAATATATATATATACATCTGTGTATGTATGTACTTAGTTATATAGTTATATATGGAACGCATCCACATAGCTAATTGTACACCAACATAAACATAGGAAAATACACTGCATATATCCTTATATAACATAACATCCACATAACCACTGCACAATCAATTTGCACACAACAACAGGGTGCATTACTCAATGAGTATTTAATAGAATACTGATTTGCTTGCAGGGTTTTGTTTGATAAAAAATGAAATTTTTTAAGAATTTTTATATTATTATTATTATTATTATTATTTATAATCAATATTTATATATAGATACAATAATATAATATATCATAGAGTAATAAAACATATAGTTATAATAATAAAACGTACAGTAATATAGCATACGGTAACATGTTACATAGTAATATAACATAAAAGTAATATAACATAGTAGTGTAACTTATAATAATATAACATATAGTAATATAACGTATCGTAGTATAACCATACAACTCACCCTATTGGTTGCTATGTGTTCTCCCTCTTTATATCCCAGTCCACACTTCCTTCGTCGTGGGTCTGCGGCTTTTACTGGTTCAGCCAAGCCCATACGATCAGTGTGACCTAGGCCCAATCCTGGCTGCCAACCGTGCCTTCGAAGTAGTTTACTGGTTGGGTGTTAAATAATTTAATATGAGGGTAATCAATCAACAGAGAGATTGGAGTGATAAATATAATAGCTAATCATAATCACTGGAGAAAAAGATGGATCATTGTTCTTGGTGCTATAAATGTAGCAATCATTTTGATTAGATCACATAGTCAGTTATAAATCATGATACATATATGATCTCTTAATACCCAACAATAGATAATAATATAATAATATAATTATAATTATATGATATTATGTATAGTATGTATAATAATATGATAATATGATCATAAAAGATAAATTTGTATTAAAACAAAACATAAAAATCCTTTGTACACTCTCTGTGAAATAATTAATATAAATCCAATATATAATAGTTAGTATCATACATAATATATATATATAAAGAACAGAAAATAGAAGGAAGCTATATATACCTGCCAATCCCTCGCGTATGTTGTTCAAAGTTTACGATGGGATGGCTATCATCTATATTAAAATCTGGGTCTGTATGATTGGTCAAATCCCGGCGATCTTGGCAATCTCGGTCTTTGGGTGCATACCTGTAAACAATCAGTAGTGTGATTAGGTGTAAGTGTTTATGTGTGGATGTGTATATGGATGTTTGTACATATACCACAACATACTATACTATAACAAAATATACCATAAAATAATGTATATAGTATATAAGTGAGGTAGAGAATAATCTGTGGTTGTACAAAAAGATGTATGATATATATATCCAATGAGTATACAGACCCAAACTTGTGTGTTAATGAGAAAATATGGTAGAATAACCAAATGAAAATAGAAGTATATGACTGGGTATTATAGTATTATATTTAAAGTCACCAATAACCTTTGAATATGTGATAGGACGTGAGATAAACCAATCAGAAGGTTCATAATAGAGAAAGAGGATAGGGATAATGTGCAATAAATCCATGGTAAAAACAAAACCCAGCAGGGAAATATATGTACATGATTATAGTGAATATCTATATGACTGAAGAAGGAAATGTACTGCATTTAAAATTTAAAATAATATATATATTTAATGGTATAGACAGTGGGATGATTAAAGTGATTTAAAGCCAATCACCTGATGTCCCTGGTAGTATCTGCATCCCAGTCTGCTACATCTGACTCCTCTAGTTCCTTTCCTTTCCAATAAGCTGCATCGGTATGCCATACCAACCCTACTCCCACCTAGAACTTAGATGCATATAGCACTTCATGCAGATAGTAACTTATAAATAGGGCACTTCATGCAAATAGAGCCTTACGCAGATGCCACCTGATGCATACAGTACGCAGATTCATATAGTACATGTAAAGAGTATCATAGGCATATAGTACCTTATGTATACAGTACTTCATGCAGATAGTACCTTATTAATACAGTACTTAGATGCACACAGTACTTTATGCAGACAGTACCATGATGCACGCAGTATTTCATGTACACAGTCCTTTGGCATGCTTCAACCCAATGAGGTAAGACACATTAGCCAATAAACAACATAGACCAACATGACTTGATAATGTCAAATCTATCCGTATGTACGAAGAGGAAGAGAAATAAAATGCATACACCAATGGCAAAATCCTATTAAAACAATTTTACACAGGCCCTTATCTGATCGACATTAAATCTAATTGGTTCATAGTCACCTACCAGAGCTGCCTTTATCCCAGGTCACCTCTACCTCCTCTTCATACAACCTCTCACTGCACAAACCATTGTCTCAGTATAGGTGTTACATCCAATTGCATCACAGATTTCAGTCTGTGTAATAATTATTTCACTCGTATTTAAGGTGGCAACCGACTATTGCAAGCAGATAATTTAAGATACGAACTATACAGCTTTTCTTCAGTATCACTAGAGAACCAAAATTCCCAATGTATCTCAGACAGAAACGTTTCATACTTTCCAAATATAGTATTATGTATATATATATATATATATATATATATATATAGAGTGCTTCAGAACCCAGTATCAATTAATTAGATAATTATAACTATAAGTTGGTCCTGTTATTTACATAGGTCTGTTACACTACAAAATATTCCACACCATATGTGGACTAACTATCTAACTAGTCATGATTTAATTCATTAATTATAATTACTAATTAAATAATTATAACTATAGTCACTTTATCTATGTTGTATATGTAACTAAATCTATACTTTACATCACATACTCTAACGTTTAACGTGTCCCAAGAATAATTTAGGGGGACCATGTGTAAACATGGAAATAAATACATGAAAATATTGAAATATTGAAATGAATAGTTCATTGGTTAAGTGAGGGAATAAAGCTTAGTAATAGCAGCCATTTGATTGGGAGAAAGTAAGATCATGTAACGCTTATTTGTATTCATTGGACAGTTGAATGTAAAGTAGTACGGGTATTGCATTGTATATGACACGTCACAGCAGATAACTGCATATATATGTATATAGTCATATATAAGTATATAATAATATCCATACGTATATAGTAATATATATGTATAAAGTAATATCTATATGTATATAATATATATATATGTATAAAGTAATATCTATATGTATAATATATCGGCTTCTATAAAGATTGGCAAACTATTTATGGCCTATTATATTTACCCCCCTCACCTATTCCTGTCCTGATTGGTTACATCATCATGTAGTGCTTCATATCGCTCCCATTCTTCGGCATCATCGTCACTACACCAATCCAATCATGCAGTTATATTTTCATGCCATACAATGGAGATAGATAAAGCGAAGACGTCATAATACAGATTTATTACTATATAGGGTTATGTAAAGTTACGTAGCAATTGGTCTCAAAATGTAGAAAGGTAGGTCGCAACCAATAATAACATAAATATATTATAATAAGGTAAGAAAATGTAATATATAGGATATATATACAATGTGTTATATAGGATACATATACAATGTGACATGCACGATACATAATGCAGGAATATATACACACATCTATACACCCATTCATAACTTATATAAAAACATTTAGATATGGTATATGTTTAATTTTATATATAATATGTGTCATAAGGGAAGGAGTGTATCATACGTGCTAATAATAATTATAGTCTTGTCTGCTTACTAATGGTTATTTTGTTGCTCGTGTGATATATAATAATAATCACCGTGGTATATTGGGTTAGAAATATCTCTATTACTCCTATTATACTATTATATTATTATATTAATATACTATTATCCCAATAGACCATTATACTGTTGTACTACCATACTATTGTACTACTATAAGATTATACTGTTATACTGTTATACTATTATACTATTCTGCTACTATACTATACTATTATACTGTTCTACTACTATGTTATTATACTACTATACTATTATACTATTATACTAATATACTGCAATAATATTATACCATTATACTATTATAAAGCTCTACTACTATACTATTAAACTGTTCTATTACTACTATACTATTATACTATTAGACTGCAGTAATACTATACTATTAGACTATTATACTACTATACTATTATACTATGATACTATTATACTATTACACTACTATACAATTACACTACTATACAATTTCAAATATGTCCCTATACTTACAATCACCACAATAATTTTACCCTACTCTTTACCTTCTTTCAATTGTCTTTGATATTCCTAGCAACACAGTAGCCGCTAAACTCAACCATCCATAATCGTTTTAACTATTATAATTAAATACATGTACTCACCTATTTTCTTTTAGCCATATAGGGGAGCTATCTTCATATTGATAGCTTGCCTGTATGTAAGATTGGGAGTTAAATGGTATAGGTATAGGTATATAGAATATCATATAATATAATGTAATATAATATATGAAAAGCTAATAGAGAAAGAGAGACAGGGGTTAAGATATGATATTGAAAAGATTTAGTAAGGCCAATTAAAATAGAAAAAAGAATAAGCAGCTAATCACCTCTTTGCACTGCTGACCACTGGAGGGAAAAACCAAACCCAACTGACCAATCACAGAAGGAGGAAGGATACATGATGAAATGGCGTCTATAAACTGAGCAATAGAAGTCCCTACATTTCCTTGTGGCATCCCTAGATAGGTAAATCCATTGGTGGGTTATCATGTCTAGCATATGGCGGGCTATACCTCTCTTGTTACATAGAAGGATGAAGATTGGATATAGTATTATGGTCAAGCTAAGAAACCCCTGATTTCTAAGAAAGAAATATATACATATAGATATAGAAATATAAATACATAGACATATATATCAAGACATATATACAAATACATATAGATATCATACATACACATACACATATACAAGCACATACACATACACATACACATACACATACACATACACATACACATACGCATACACATACCAATACACACATATAACATAACAACTTACTGCTTACCCATAGGAGGTGACAACTCAGCCATGACCGAAAATTCTTCAACAGTGATAGACCCCTTAACCAAACACCCCCTACCCTTTTCTCTCTTCCTACCACTATTCCTCCTACCTACATCTTGTAGGTCCTTTTTAGATTTATATTTCTGACACCCCCCTAATCCACTACCCAGTGGTCCCCCGAGAGCACAAGCCGTAGACATAGGCTCCCCTACCCTCTCCATTTTCACCAATCCAGGTTGGGTCTCGTCATTTCTATCGCGCCAATGGGTGTCATTCATAGCGATTAGCCGATCGACATATTTATTATTAACTACCAATGGGCAACACCGGTCGTTGCCAGGGTGATGTTCCTTTTCGTTTAATTGGTCCTGTGAATAGGGGGAATGCTGTTTGTATATGATATGTGATTTAATCGTCATAGTACATACATAAATGTAAAATCAATTTATGGCTATGGCCGGTTTATACTCATCTATGTATATCGTTCTCGTGTTCATAATCTATCTATCTACCTATCTATTTATTTATCTATACATTCACATATCTATATCTACATGTATCTATCTATCTATTTATCGACCTATCTACCTATCATTTATCTATCTCTTCCCTATCTCATCCAATCCTCTATTATTAACCATCTCTGTCTCTTTCCCCTGTATCTCTTAACTTATCTACCTCAATCTCTATTCTCCCTTTTAAAATCCTCATATATATGTGTATTTACACATATACCTGATAGTATATATAAACTATAGTGGCCCAATTTAACATCCTCCTTACCCCCTCACATATATATACAATCCCCTATAAATTTATTAATAAAAACTAAGTATACAATTCGTACCTTATATTAGAACCACGCCAAGACATACAAGCCAAGACATAAAAAATAATACGTACAACAAAATAAAATAAAAACTAAAAAAACAAGGATAACACGTTTTTATTCTTTCATTCTATCATCGTATCTACCAATTATACATTTGTTTTTGTAATTTTAAAATGTATTATTAAATATAATGGCAACTATGGTAACTATGATAACCTGTTGTATATTTATCACTTCTAATCGTTGTTGGTTAGTCGCTCCTGGCCCAGATATATCCCTATATAAACATACGCACATATATACACAAATAAACCTATATATATATATATATATATACGTTTACAAATATATATACACACAACATGCATACAGGTGTATATCCATTCATACATACAAACACACACATATATATATGCGTGCATACATGTATTCCTCTTTACTGGCTTACCTATGTCACCTCTCTTCGAGACCATAAGTCAACTACTACCCATAATAATAAATCAACATGAAAAGAGAACAATGAATAAACATAATGCGGTTGGAAGAAGAGCTAACAATCAATGAAGTTAGACACAAATAAAAAATGCAACAAGATTATCTCAGTAAATGAAAAGCCATGAGAGTTATCCTTTAGCGTACCTTAATACTATAGGAACGATGCTGATAATGAAAACATCTAAAGGCCCCCTCTTCGATTAGGTCAGAGAAAAATGTGCGGAGGTCGGCTGTTTTAAAATATGATGGTATGTTGATAAGGAGAATATATTGCATTAAAGTTTCATCTCTCGCCATACTTTTTGTTAATTAAAAACCATTTACCAAAGTGTTTTGGGGAAGCAATACTGCACTCCTACAACATCGCTATAGACACCCTTTCTGGTTGTCGATTTTATTACTACAGCAGTATGGTCTGTATGTTTTTGAAAGGCTTTGCAAACGCGTTCATAAATTATTTTTGTATAAGAAACCTCTTATAAAGCTTATATATTATCTTATATTATAGTATATATTTAAGTATTATGTTATATATAGTTATCTACATAATTATACTGTCATCCATATGGATGCGTTTTGATCTATATATAATATAGTACGTAACACATTCCTATGGTGCTTTCATATACCACAAACTTCCTGGTTGGCTTAGGCAGGTTAAAATAAATATAATATTTATTGGTTGTTCAATATTCTATTTCTATTTAAATATTATTAACCAATCACAGTCAACTTTATAGTCTAATTTTTTTCAATAATACTCAGATTTAATAAAAACCTTTAATAGCAAATAGGAATGTTTTCTCAAAAACAACAACCAATCGGAACGGGCTTTAATTTTAATCACATCTGATACAGCGCTTTTTAAGGTGTTACAGATTATCTCAACTTGATTACACTACTATTATACTTTATACTGTTTTACAACTATTATTATACTACTATACTATTATACTATTATACTACTGTGCTGCTATATTACTATACTATTATATTACCATATCATTATACTACTATACTATTATACTATAATACTATAATACTACTATACTATTATACTACTCTATTATAATATTATTATACTTTTATACTATTATACTACGTTACTATTATACTATTATACTGTTATACTATTATATTATTATACTGTTCTATTACTACGCCATTATACTATTATATTACTATACTCCTATATTACATAAATATACGCCTGTGTTTATTTTAATTGTTTTACGATTGCCATGGCTACCTTTTTCAAGTGTACCTTAGTTCAGTCAAGGGTTGGGGTTAGGGTTAAAGTTGGGGTTAAAACAACACTGTGTTATCCTTTGGTGTCCATAAGGCCCTACATTATGCCACGCCACTTTTGCACTTCAACAAAAGCTACCTCTCCTACTACAAGTATATCTGATGATAAAGACAATTTAATAGAGGGCTGGAAGTCTACTAAAATTAGTGTAAGAAAAAGAAATACATAGTATATTATAGTTTATAAAATAATAATATAATAATGTATACTGGCGTATTATACAATATATTATCATATAATGTAATGTAGAAATGTTAAAATGATAATGCCTTCAATCAACATCAGTGTTGAGACATAAAAGTAAATTGTGGTTTATTTGATTTTTTTCAACTATTGTTTCTGACTTTCAAATCAGTGCTATGAAATTATTTCTATTTCTCATATTTTGATTTCTAACTGTCCATATATATTGCACTCGAGTAAATAATAAATGTACACGGCGAAAAAGTGTGGATAATAATTTGTCTACATATTTGCTTATTAAAATAAAATACATTTTGTAAATTTACCGAATTAGATTATAATATTTTTTTTTTTTTTTTTGCAGCATTGCAAAAATTCATTACCTACAGCTCAAAATACTGCCAATGAAAAGCAAAATGACGACTATTTGAAGGTAAGTTTGTTCGTTTCTTTTCATTGTGTCTATCTATCTCTTCCTCTTTTGCTTTCCTTATTTCTCCACGATATTTAAGATTCCTTGTTCGAGACGTTTAGTACACATACACATACACACTTATATGCATTTTTTAATATGTTTGGTATAGGTAGAGTTCTTTCTGTTTCAATACCCTCAAGCATTACTTTACCTTGACATGTCATCTTTACTTGAATATATTAAAGATAGTAACCATGTTAATAATCAAATTGTGTTATGTAAATAATTATAAATAACAGTTATTATAGTGCGTATGCCCACACCAACATAATGTAGTTTCACAGAGGATCTTAACTGCACGTGTATATGATGTATGCATAGAAAGTCCCCTTCAGCCAGCCAAAGGGTTGTCGACGCAACTCAAAAACAATATTTTTCTTAAGAGAGAAGATTTACAGCCAGTGTTTTCGTTCAAATTGCGAGGTGCCTACAATAAGATTATCCATTTGTCAATAGAAGAAAGAAAGAAGGGGATTATATGCTGTTCGGCTGGGAATCATGCACAAGGTGTAGCAATGTCAGCTGCAAGACTTGATATTGTAGGTAAAAGTTGGGTCATGTAATAATAGTAAAAATAGTAATAATACACATTGATAAATTGAGAAAAGAAAGTGAGTGAGATATGGATGAGAATGTATATATGCTATAGTGTATATATTTTATGTTACCATATATATATGTTACACTAATTATATACTATATTGTATATAGGTTATATGCTAGAGCATACATACTACACATACGGTGCATCTTGATTGACATAGAAAGACCAACTCTCCCTGTTACTTTACTTTTGTCCTTTAGAGTATTTTACTCAAGAATTATCACTTTTGTTTTTTTGGTCGTACACGTAACTACACAAAGGACACATTTGCTTATATGGCACATCATTTATTATTAAATTTATATGTTGGAATACATTAGCTGCTAAAATTATAAAACCTTTACCACATTTTCTTTATTAAATTTACATATTGTATGTGTTTGGAAAATGACTATATATCTATGCCAATGCATACAATATTGTGTTTTTGCTAGTATATAGCCCCATACTATCTTTGACCTTAATACGCGTTCAGGATGCAGTAATTGTGATGCCAGTGCCCACCCCCAGCATCAAGGTAGACGGAGTGAAACGACATGGTGGTAGGGTGAGGGTGTGTCTCCATGGCAACAACTATGATGAGGCACAGAGAGAGGCGGTTCGTCTCATGCAGGAAGAGGTAATTGGAATAAATGGGGGAAACATGTATTTTATTGTTATAGATGAAGATATGTTTGTGGTTAGTTTTTATAGCTGAAATTAATAAGTGATATTGTTTCAATTGTGTTTTCAGTAACGAATGTAAAGAGTTGGGGTATTAGTTGTACCAATATATTAATAATAACATATCCTATTAGTCTACCGGGTTTTTACATGTATATAATAACATATTATAATAGTATTGTCTATTATGCCATGTGGCATATCATACATAAACATGTTAGATTGGCTCATAACATGTATATTTATATTATAAATTAAGATTACAGATATATATGCCTACTATACTATGATAATATATCATATTATATTCTAATCCTATATCATATACTCTATACTCTATCTTACTATATTAAAATTATTATTGTTGTTTATTTTGATTTTATAAAACACAAGTGTTTGATGATTGTATTTGTAAAGTGGTGGCTATCAAAAATAGGTACGGTTGAAATCCACAACAGGTTTATATCACAGTTAAGTTGTTAATTAACTGTATTAACTGCTTTTAAGTCTTACTTGCTTAGACTGGGCCGATATTCAACTAGTAAAACACATACCAAACCCAGTTTGGTTCGGAGTTATACCTACTGTTTATTGAATTTAGGGTTAACCAATAGGATCACACATAGGCATCATGTTTACGCATAGTTGATTATAAATTACCACAATTAGTTTTGTCACATAATAGAATATTCTACGTACGAAATACCCCAGAATAATCTATATATGTGTGACAGTTTATTCGTGGAAGCACGCTGTCATGTCTCTTTGTGAAAATGTTATGTTTTATGGCTCTATTACTATTGCATTCTTTGGTGTTTTACAATGTTGTCATTGCTTCTTAATGCTAAGGAAGTTTACTAATTAAATTTGGTGTTAATATCAAATAAATAAAGAGAGATAATAAATTGAATAATGGAAAGAAAAAGGGAAATACGGGAAAAACAAGGTGAGATGGATGTAGTGATTAACATAGATATACGAATAGACTTAATAGATATAGATTCAGTATAGAATAGAAAACAATAATTATATACATACCTCCATACATACATACATGCCTACATACATACATACATACATACATACATACATACTATCGTACATATATATATACATGTACATAAATACACATTTACATACACCAAGATAAAACCCTAACTCAATCCTCTTCCACTGCTTGCAGGGACGCACCATGATCCACCCCTATGACGACCCTGATGTTATCGCAGGGCAGGGCACCATTGGCATGGAAATTGTGAAACAAACACTGTCTAATCCTCCTTATGCTATATTTGCCTGTGTTGGAGGTGGTAAGTAAGTGTCTATTTTATTATGTCATTGTTTAAACTCACTTTTTCTCTTTCTCTCATGCCTCCTAACTCCTGACCTGTAACTAATATCTTTTATTTTTATTTTTTTATTGTTATTGCTATTATTTTTGTTATTGTTATTGTTATTGCTATTGTTAT
>NAOQ01000052.1:91781-106169 GCA_002751075.1 Ichthyophonus hoferi | reverse complement strand
CATACATACATACATACATACATACATACATACATACATATATACATACATACATACATACATACATACATACACACATACATATATACATACACATACACATACACACATCTACCTACCTACCCACCTGCCTACTTATCTGTATACAAACTTATATTCACACCTACACATGCCATATGCATTTAGTTTCAAACGTTTCTATTCTATCATCGCCCCACGCAATATCACTGAGTTCTCCTATCGATATTCTAATCCTTCCGAGGCATGCATCATGTCCTCTTTTACGGTTCAGCAGTCAAACGGTAAGTCGATACTACAGCAAAAACAAATTATTTTAATTGTATAAAGAGAAGGTTTGGGTATATTGTAATATTAATGTTTTGATATTGTGCAATATCTTTCCTAAATACTTTCATTTGCATTGTGTCTTGAACCTGCGAATTATAATATTCATAGGAGCACTTTGTGATGCTACGGGATATTATTATGGGATGGAAGTGTTTGAAGCTATATGTATATATAGTATGTATAAGTATAAATGTATGTATGTAGGTGGGTGGATAACTAGGTAGGTGCGTGCATGTGTGTATATCTGTATGATAGTATGATAGTATGATAACGGATGCCCAAACTCTTTGTGTATTTTTTAATATCTTGATATTTTACACTATTCGTCGTAAATTCTTTCATTTTGGTTCTGTCTTAAACCTATAATTTATTTGATTTAATGCGTGATTTAGATATTACCTTAATATGATAGATAGTACAGTATAGAATGACTATTTACTGCTCTACATTTCATATTCATTATGGCATATCATACCTTCGTATCTTTTTTTTCTGTTCTGGCTTTCCTTTCTTTTTTGGTCTGAACACAACCTTCCGGAAGATATATAGGAACTATTTTCATTTCTTTTTTAGCTTAAGTATATGTGAGTCAACTACCAACAAATAGTATTCAGAACAGCCATAGAAAGATCTATAGCTTCAACACCATAAAATCACGCACATACTTATTTAGCTTATTTAGTAAAATGTAACTATGCTTCTATTATTATTTATAATTTTGTTACACTGTACATAAACAATATTATATACCTGTGAAATTAACAGTATTAGACAACTTTTGCATTTTTTTTTTTAGTGCAAAAATGCTTGGTATGTACACATGCTTGCAATCATTATATTGCTTATATGTTTATGTTTATCAAAAGTACATTCTAAACCACATTAGCGCCTGTAGAAAACTGGATGTAATCTAATATAAATTAGATTTTTAAGATACCCTGATTCTTTTTATAGTATATATCTGTACAAATATATATATACCTCTATTAATGAGTCTCAATAATAATTTTATGCATTGTTGGGTCTCTTTCTTGCTAAGTCCAATTAAGTATAATAATACGTATATAATACAATAATATGCGCATTATAGTATAATAGTGTAATTATTAGTTGATGTATATATTCTTGCTATCTAAAGTGTTTGTTCATAGCTGTTTTTGTACTGGGTTGTCTGCTGTCTTACTATGTAGTTGTAGTGTCCTTCTAGCTAAATAATTATAGTGTCCACTGCTCTGCTTCCAAGTATTACTATAAAAACATACCGTAATAGTCAATTCATATTGACAAATCACTTTTACGCTTGGACGTATAAGATACTGTATATATTGTGCAGAATTTCTCTTTATGCTTTTGTTTTATTGTTTTATTTAAAAGGAATTGTATTTAACTGTGTAAAAATGCTTACTCTATATATATATGCGCGTGTGTATATGCGCGGTTATTCTATTGAACAAAAAGGGAAGAGAGATAGGCATGGGACAAAGAGAGAAAAGAATATAATGCAGTAGATTAGAAGAGTATTTTTATTAAAAAATTGCATGCATTGGTTTACATTTACACTCGTAAAGATAATACCTATAATTATAATTACATTATTATTCTATACATACATACACAGTACATGGTTATATACCATAGTAATAATATATAACCATGGCAATAACCTTATCATATAGGCGATCGGTAAAGGATTAACAGTAATTATCTAGAAATTATATGTGAATAGGGCAGACCAGTGAATAATCGGTCGTAGTGGTATAAACGGATGTTTTTTATTGGCTTCTAGTTGGTAGAAAAGGTAGTAGGGAAGTAATATGCACGATATTATATTATATTAACGAGTGAGGTAATTGATTAAAATAATTTGAGAAATATTAGGATGGTAATTGGTTTACTGTGATGCAAGTATTGTATCAATTAAAATACTCATATTCATTTTTACATCCATATATTTTTATATGAATTTGCCTGTATACATATAAACAAATAATCGTATATGCTATGTTCATATACATATATATGTACATATATACATACATATACATATACATATACATATACATCTATATATATATTCCTGCAGAGGTAGAGAGCGTAGTGCAACTTTTGAAAGAGGAAGGTATAGAAGCCATTAACCTGTCGGGTAATGAATTGGCTAAACTACATGTTCGTTATATGGCTGGAGGCCGCTCCAATGTAGGTTTGTTTTTATATATCTACCCACTTATCTATCCATCTATCCATCCATATATGTATCTATTTATCTGTATATTTCTCTACATATATCTATATATATCTGTATATCTATTTATCTATTTACCTACCCCTATTTATCTATCTATCTATCTACCTATATATCTATATATATATATATCTACCTATCAATTTATATGCCTATCTCTCTAATTTATCTAATCTATCTAGTGATATAGTGATTGATGTTGGCTTTTCTTATTATATTCTTTTCTTCATGCGACATACCTTTAATTATTGCCAAGTGGAAGGAAGGATTTATAGAGAACACTGCTTATAATACTTCCTACTATATAGCTATATAGCTGTGTATGTGTGTATGTTACTTAAAAGAAGAAAATGTACCTCGGTGTAGTTTTTTTTGTGTATGTTTCTGGCGATGTGTGTGCATGTGTGTGTGCATGTGTATATGTATGTGTATATGCATACACATAAATATGCATATGCATATAACTATTCCTAACTTCTAACCCCTAACAGGTAGCAAATGAAATCCTGTATCGCTTTGAATTCCCTGAGGTACCCGGTGCTGTTGGTCGATTCTTGGATAACATGAGTGGAAACTGGAATATTAGTCTGGTATGGTATGCTATGGTGTGCACACTTAGCACATTTACATATATATACTTCATACTTTAATCTATATCTCCCTATATATATATTATTATTATTATTATTATTAACTGCATATACACACACGTATGTATATGTCCATCTGCGTACCTTCCACATTTAGAGCACTATGTTTTTTTTTTTTTTTTTTTTTCATCTTGCCTGTCTCTTACATTCTTTTTCTTGCCTCTGTATTTATTCATACCTTTTTACATTAGTTTTTAACATTATACCAATAGGTATACATGACCTACTACAGTTATTACTACTCAACTACATTTATATATACTTGTAAAGGTTGTATTGTAGTGTATTTTGTTGCAGTGTATTGTAGTGTATTGGATTGTATTGTATTGTTGTGCATTGCATGATATTATGTTTTATTATATTATATTGTATTATATTATATTATATATTGTATTGTCTTGTATTATATTATACTATATATTGTATTGTATTTTATTGTATTGTATTGTATTGGTTCCTGATTATTCTAATTCTATCTATAGTTTCACTACCGCAACTATGGGCACGATATAGGTCAAGTTCTGATTGGGATGCAAGTAAGACATAACATTCTCTTTGCTATTTGTTTATTAGGTAATTCATATATATATAGTTATTTGTATATATATATATGCCTTCTTGTGTGCATTAAGTGTGCATTAAGATATTGGTGCTAATATGGTGAATAATGATGGTACAGTTTTCTGAAAATAATAAAGGAATTAGGTGAGATAGCAATTGCCAGTTAACAAAATATTACTTAGAACAATTGCATAGCACTTATATATATATATATATATATGTGTGTGTGTGTATATGTATGTTTGTATGTGAGTGTGTGAGTGTAGTGTATGTTTAAGTATGTGCATATATATATATATATATATATATCTGTGCGTTACAGTACACTGTTAAATATATATATAACATAGGAAAGCGGACTTCATATACATATACGCATGTATGTACATATAGATATTATATTATATTATATATATATGGTATAGGCATAATATTTATATATACATTACGTGTGGTTTTATATTTATGAAGTTGTCAAAATAATTATTGATTTCATTTGGTATCAATATGTTTATATATATGGTAGTAGATTTATAGTTGTACTATGCATATGTATCAATATATGTAGTTGAAATACACTTTAAGAGGGTCAAATCAGGTGCAAATACAATCTACCTACGCATATTTTCTACTTTGTTTGTTCCCAATTATAAGGTTATGCTTCTTACATAACTTAGACTTGTCTACTTTACATATACATTCATATTAACAATCATATGCCCTTAAACATAGGTATATAGACAGGTGGGTAGGTAGATAGATAGATAGGCAAATAGGTAGGGAGGTAGGTAAATATCTCAAAATATAAAATTTATTATATGCACTTTTGTTTACCCCTGTGCATTATAACGTACAACCTCCTCAAGTCACATGGTTTTTAGGTTTTATGGTTCAAGGAAGTCAACCCACTCCCATACCATCTTAATCATCCATACTTATCACATTATATAAGGTGTTATTACAATATTCGTTATCTATTAATAATATCTCTTAAATATAATGTACAGGTACCAGCTTCAGATAGAGAAGTGTTCAAAAGGTTTTTAGACAGGCTAGGTTATCGAGCTGTAGAGGAGACCAAAAATCCTGTCTATCAAGCCTATCTGCGCTAATAAAGCTGCTGAAGTATATAATCCAGATACCTTACTAGAAAGCCCACTAGTAAAGCCTGATATTGCTTCCCCTAATATTAATAATACTACAACCATTGATCTACAATCACAATTAGATTGTAGTTATCACATATGCAACACAGCATCTATTAAGAAGATTAAAGGCTTCTGTTGCAAAATCGTTAACTCCATAGCGAGTTAGCTAATGAGCCATATATGTAAACACTAATAAAACCTTATCAAGATAAAATCAGACATCTCTATGACATTTCATGAGTTGTATAAACCAATACCAATATTTCATAATTGGTTTTATTTCTAGCTATTGAATTTAGTTATATTGGTGTTAACCAAAAAATTAGCACTGGCGAGAAAACGCAGTATAAAAGAAACCAAAAGTCAATAACAAAGGACTCGCTCACACATACGCGGTATCAATAGCAAAATACGATGATCTTGTAAACGCACACAAAAATACTTGGCATTTGATTATATATATATATACGTAATATACATATTTTTTTGTGATGTTTAATCTACCACTGGCCCTCGTATATGATAATCAGTGTTCGGATCGCTCACTAGTTCAAAAGTCAAAGAAATGCTTACTGACACTAGATAGCGATAATAGTACTTATTCGCATAGTGACATAGCTCCACTTAATGATCGATCTCATTGTGTGATTTCCACATTTGCACCCAAGCGCATTAAAGCATCTATCCCTTCTAAAGTAGAACAGAGATATAATTACTACAGCCCGTTACCTAGAGAGCTGGTGTATAAGCCTTCACTAGAACCTCTGGCACAATAACCGAGTCTTTCCAATCAAGTAGCTATTGCATACACTGGTCAAACAACAATAGCCACTACCAGTTATACAATTGGAGACCCTAATAGCTGTGTACAAGTTGATAGAACTGACACAGATTCTGATAGCTTCCATATCTCTTGACCAACAGTGTGAGCTTGAATAGGAATTATCAAAAGCCTTAGCTTGTGGGTCACCAGATGACAATCTCCAAATAGAGCTTGCTATTCTGATACTATTCCTCTTTCTAATAGTTATTTCTTTATAATTATTTAATAGCTGTGCATTGATTGGCAAACATAAGGCCTTACCCTGGTAGATTAATAGGCATGGTCACAAACTCATGCAATTTAATTTAATTAAATCAATAATGCATATCTCTTATAACTTTTTATGGCACTAGTGTTGTAAGCACTTACCAATAGGATGATCAATTTATGCCAAAACAATATAATATAGTTTATTTGGATTACTGTTGTCTATATACTTAACAATCGTAAATCCTCTTTCGAATAAAACAGTGTAGTGAAGACATTTTTCCACAATGCAGAAAGGACTATTTTGACAAAAAATATAAAAGTTTCTTATATTGCTGGCTATTATGCTTGCAATTAGAAACTAACATTCAAGGTATAATTTAACCAAAACTTATTTATTCATAAGACATTACTGCTACGACAGTAGCTGTCAACAACAATTCACAAGGATAGATTGTCAAGATGTTAGTGAACCAAGAGAGCAAGACTCCTCTGAATAACAACATAACCGAAAGCAACTTAGAATTAAATACTCCAGATCTATGTGTCCACCGTATTCCAGATTCTCTATTGGAGAACTAATGGATGAACGTTGACATTTCTTTACAATCATCATAGTCAATGTTAAAGCAGACTTATCAGGTAATAAATTATTCTTATATAAATCTTAAACCAAAATTACGGTGCCATAGTTAATGGTCTGACTAATATCCAGAACGTAAATATTGACTTGGAAGAATGTTACAGTAAATCTCTTTTGTAATAGATAGACTCTAAACATCAATGGTATTTACGTTTTACACTGGCTATTAAATGCAATTTAGGGAGCCTTACAGTCCTTTGGTTATAATACGTAAGTACAATTTCTCTTGCATTTTATACTGACAACGTTTACAAGATTATCAATTAGACCACTGATTTGAAAGCACTATTAATGCTCTGCACTAATTCAATCACTGAATCACAACCCAATATTATTCATTATTATAGCAATCTGTGGCTGATACCTGTATTTGTTCAACAGCCTTGGGAACTCTAATGAGATGTTGTAAAGAAATGTCTTATGTTGGGCTAGCAATAGAGTCTGTTCTTAGCTCTGACCCACTTTCAATAGAAGGTTGATATGCATTTTGGTTTTCTTCATTGTTGAAATTATCAACTGTAAATGGAGTTCGCAATTCTGAAAAGTTTTTTTTATTTTTGATCAAGAAAATGGTTTTATGAAAAATGACATTTTGATGTATGGTAACTGGTCTTGCTTCTCTATCATGGATCATCTATCTCTACTGATCATCAGGATATCCAAGCATACACCCCTGGTATCTCTGAGGCGAGAATTTTTCTTTAATCTTGACATCATCTGGGTGTTAAATGCTTTTTCAACCAAAAACACAAAATCATTCTGTGGGTGGCCTACCTAAAGTCCAAAAGGTATAGGAAACTATATTACTTGGAATTACCTTTGTTGGAGACAAGTAATAGTTGAAGGTGGCTATTGCTATTTTAAATTTCCAAACGTGGTATAGAATATTTAAGATAAATCACATGTCCAATACTCTGTCATGAACCGATTGGTTTAGGCATCCCTTTGTTGCAATGCTTTGTTATAAGGATGTGATGACCTGATCATATGATGTTATGTCAGTTACGTTTTGTCAGTTTTAATTGAGAGGCTCTCTGTGTGATTTGATAAAGTATAATTGTCAAAAAATTATATGCTACTTTGGCCCAAATCTGTAGCTAGCAGATCTGTTGTTATATTAAGCTGAGACATATGGATTTACTTAATTATAATTGTGTGAAGTATTTAGTCACTAACATCTCACTGATTGGTTCGTATTTCCGTACTTAGAGCTATTAATCAGGTTGGAATCATTGGATGGATTAAGGGTACAAATCTATTAATAGATACGTTTCGATTAATAGGAATTAGTTTTAACTAAGTCAGGTTATGACTAGCGATTAGATCGCAATTAACAAAAGGGCTTTTACACTAACCTTTTATTATTGTAATCTCGGGACTTAAACCTTTCGGGAATTAACCTTTAGATAACTTCACAGTAATCTTAGGTATTAGCACTAAGTTGAGTGCTTAGCGCAAATTCATATTCCAGTCTATATTTGAACGATGAAATTAATTAAGTATACTGATTGATATTCAGTACAATCGGCGGAAACTATGTAACGCCTGCTAAGGTCTCACAGAAGGACCGGAAATTATTAATAAAATATATATGTGCTATACTTACTTACTCATCGTGGATCTGATTATGTCGAAAAAGAAATCAATTTGATCCAAATCTTCTAAGTAGCATTTACTTCTGACTCCGAGATACATCGATCGGCCAACTCGTATTGGTCAAAAGCAGAAGATGACGATTCCTTCTTCTGACTCAACAATTGATAGTTCCCCAACTATCAGAACTACTACAACCAAGCAGTTTATTCCAGTTCTGCCATTTTCACTTTCGAAACTAGTGCCTTTTGATTCAAGCTCATCAGATCAAACCACCTCACCTGAAGACTCATACACAGATCTTTTTGAGAAAAACGAAGACGACTTCAATAAAATCTAGTTGATGAGGTGTTGTGAGGTCCAATACAATAATTACCACTGTAGTAACTTACTTTTATGAACGGGTGTTCCTGGTAATAGCTAGTGATGAAGGAAAACCAGATAACTGAGCAATATGCTCAATGGTTAATTGGGTATCTGAAGAGATAGTGATCAACTGTAAAAATTGTGTTGAAGTAGATTCAGTAAAAGCAAGAGTACAGATGTACTTAGAGTAGAAGCATGACAGGGCACATAGCCCTATTAGAAATAGGATTAGTATTGGGGATACTAAGTTTTATTTGAGAATTTCCATTTGGTAACCTACAAGCTAAAACTTTTCACAATTCCTGTTCAAACACACATTGTCAATCAAAAGATATAAAAGCCTTTAATTTTTCAAAAGATGTTGTGCCGTATGTGATGGTTATGATTTAATTATGAGTATGGAGAAATAGTTACGGTATCATCAATATTAGGAGAAGCAATACCAAGCTTGACTGGCTAGCCTTCTAATAAAGTATCCGGATTATATACTCCAACCTCCTTAGAAACTATAGAAATTATATGAATACTGTTGGAATCAATGCTTTTTCACGGCTTATTTTTTTATGGTTACATGACTGTTATCGCCCAATGAACACGTGTTTCGGCCAAAGTTCTGATGAAAAACAACGGATCATGGAATGATTGGCCCAATACAAATTAATAGCATACATTCTTAACCAGTTGTTGATTTGTCGATGCATAGTATGCAAGCACTTGCCTTAATAATTTGGCTCATGAGCCATCCAAATGAGGACACGTACAAGAAAATCGAGATAAGATCCAACAATTCTAATGGGTCTTAATGATCTTTGTGAATTGTATTAGCCAATAAGGATTTTTTAAAAATTGGCCACATTAATAAATACAGCTACGCAGTTGTTAACCGCGATAAATAAAGGGAAGAAAGGATAAATGGAATAAAAACAAATAATAATAAATACTGCGTCAATATTTACTGTTCAACTTGTGTTTTTCATGTTTTTTGTATTATTTTTATAGTTTTTGCAAAGTATTTTGGAAAAGTATGGAAAGATTTTACAAAAAAAAAAAATATGTAGAAAATTTTTATGCCTTTATATACTTCAAAATAAGAATTTTAAGCTTCAATTGATTCATCAAAATATTCAATAAAAATTAAGAACCAAGACATGTAAGATAGGTTTTCAGTTTTGAAAAGATGAAATTACGTAATCTAATAATTAAACATGTATGTATTATTGTGTAAATTACAGTAAAATTATGTACGGTAATATTCGAAATAATCATGATCATCCCGCTCACTTCACGCTTATGATTTATTCTATTTACATACGTATGTATTCTATGGTATATTATATTTTCTTTTTACTGATTTCTTGGTGCTTGATTCTATAAAACTGAAAAAATCAATCAATACATACATTGACTTGGAACGTTGAAGTAATGTATTTGCCACTATATAGTTCGACTTCCTCTAATTGAAAACCTTTTCTCCAAAAACAAGTCCGACCTCAATTCAGTTAGACCTAGAGCAACTCAGCGTCATCAGCTAAAATTACACATCAATCACATCAGTTTTGGAAAATCTACAAAATTGTAATCTAGAAGAGTGCTATAATTTGCTCTATCTTCCATTCTTGCTATTTAAATCTTCTAAAAAATCAAAAACATTTTTGAAATTTTCAACATATTTCCAAAATCTTACAACATATTTTGTTTGTAAAATATTCCTATATATTTCGGAAATCCTTCCACCCATTTCGGAAATCTTTCCGTAAATTTCCAAAATACCGTGTAAATAACTTGAAGCAGATAATCTAGATAATTTACTTGAAAGCAAACTATTTGAGCCTGGTGCTGATTCTTCTGATAGTAATATCTTAACTATATACACACAACCACAATTAAATTACAATTATTACCTATATAACTCATCGTCAACTAAAAAAATGAAGGATTCTATATCCGTTATTCAACAATTCAACAGAAGGAGACTCAAGAGCAGCTAGCTAGAACTTTAGCCCACCCTTTACTTGACACAACTGCTACATAAAACTTTGTACAACAGATACTAATTCTATTTCTAATAGATACAAAGATATATTCAATTCCGGAATATAACCTTCTTTAATAACTAATATCAATAATAATATTTTGTTTTGACGACTGTACAGTGGTATACGATTCAACCATTCCAAACCCTTGATTATTGTATGAACCCTTGCATTTATATTCTTTCACTCAAAACCAGTTCTGCAACACTTTCATTGAATTAAAAAATGATCAATTACCAATGAGTCTATACCCATAGTATATGGCATGTGAATTTTTAGCATGAGGTTCTTTCTATGATTCGATTGAGTTATCGACCCTTATAGCAGGCTCCGAAGCCGTGAGAACATAGATCATTTGCAAAGACTCCCTATCAATATTAGTTATGAACAAATGTCTTTTCTTTTCTAATAATAAGCAAATATAATCAATAAAAGATTGAACCGAAAAAGTGTATTGAACACTTTGGTTCCAACAAGAAACAAATAACCCATAAATACATGCATAATTAATTAAATAAACTATTTGAATTAGTTCACGTGTTGCAGCAGTGGTCTTTGGAAGCCACTGCGTTGTGATGGGCATTGGTCCGGGAAATTAGAGATGGCATAATCCGATTTGAGAATGAGTAGCTGCGTCTGTAAGAGAAATTTGCCATCTCTCCAGGGAAGTGCTCCAGCAGAAGATTGTTATGGTTCGGGTATGACTACTGGTGATGACCAGTTGGTGGTCTTTGGTTGTTCATCGTATCTCATTGTTTTCATGTTTACTACTACTAGCACGCACAAATAGTAACGTTATATACATGCCGGAGTATCGTAGTTAAGCATTGTAGTTAACAGTCTAGATTAACTATTATTAATGGTTGTGTTTATTTGGATATGATAGCAAATTTGGTATATTTAATCAAGTGCTAAGTTTCATATGTCATGTTATAGTAACTTATAACACTGACTTTACAGCAATGTAATAATATAATACTGCCCTCTTTTAGAATGTTTGTATGTAGTAATAATACGCAGTAGTATATAATAATGTAATGTATGTTTAGCTACGTAAAGTCTACGGGGATCTAGAAATTTCGCCTACCGGGAGTTGCTTCCGGCTGTATGTTCATTGATGTGTATGTAATGTACGATGGTATTAGCCCAGATCTTGTTAATCCCGTGATTTTAGTAATTGGTGATCGATTTGCGATTGTCAAGTTTTGCGATAGTAACGTAACATTGAGTGATAATAATCAATCTATTACATTGACTTGGACCATTTTACTACATTGTAATGTACATGGGTGTTCAGCAAACATATGCTCCATCACGTCCGTCTGCATACCCGAAAAAAAATTCTATGGAGTTAAGCATCATATAGTTGTTACTTGATTCCATATTTCAATAAGGATTTATCACTTTAATAACCTTACACCATTCAAATCCAAGTCATAGTCGGGCAGGCTATAGGAATGTCATTTACCAGGATTTAGTGACCTAGACATCTCTGCAAGATCTTTTCAAGATATATTCGTCTCCTTTCATTGGCTATAAAGATTATCCAGAGAACAATGCTTTCAAATGGAAAATTTAGTTGTGCAGCCTAATACAACTTTCCCTCAATTTATTTTCAATTAGCATATAGTTATTCCTATGGTATTTTGAAATACTGTGGCTGGAGTATGAGACGAAAGAACCACTACTTTTTACATTTTACAGTAGCACGTAGGTCAAAAATCAGATTGCGAGAGACATCCAAGAGTCATTGCACCATATAACGAAAACACGAGTGTTTATGACATACGATGGCTTCCTTTTCATAAGACTAATGGCAGAGTCGCTTTATGTTAATGTGTGTGATACACGAACTCAATTTTTTGCTATCCAATGATTAGTGATGCTATTCTATTAATCAATTTATTGGCCAATAAGGACTAATGAATAACTTCTAAAATCGTGTAAAATTAAGATTTTTAAAAAACCGTTTTATTATTTGTCAGTTTGATTGAGATAATCGCCGAGCATTAGCAGACATGTATTGGCAGACACATATGTGGTCCAATTATAATATTCAATCAAGCAGGAAAGAAGATGACGGTTTACTAGGACATAAAGCGATCTAGCCAATTATATTTACAAGATAAAAGTAAGAAGCAACAAAAATCAAAGATTACCGTTAATTCAAACACTTATGCCTATTTACTCCATATATTGTATATATGACTAATCTTTAAAAAATTAATTAACTATTAAACAAATAGTGTTTATATTTAATTATTATATTTATTGTCATTAAATATTTTAAAATAACTGCACTTATAATATTGTAACTTCTAATCATTATTATAATAGTTTTACCCCATTCCGCCTCCCCTTTTCTTAAATGATAAAGTGCGGGAGACCACAAATAGAGATGACGTTTTAACGTGACTTAAAGCGATCTAGCCAGTTAAACTTGCAATAAATAAAAAAAGTAGCAAAAATCTAAGATTATCGTTAATTCAAACATGATGGGGGTTAGGTGCGTACTTATTTCCATATACTCCATGTATTATGAATGAGGATAATAATTGAACAATTAATTAAATAGTAAAAATATGGTGTTTTTCTTTAATTAATGTATTAAGTAGTAGTAATGATTTAAAAATCACGCCATCTGTATCGTAATCACTAATTCATTGTTATACTGTTTTTACTCTCCTCCTGCCTCCATCTCTTACATTGGTAGTGTGAGTGACCACCAAAATACTTTCAAAATGTCAAAACAATTAAATTACAACAACATTTCAGCTCATATTATAACTATAAATCTATACATTTGGTTAGCTAATTATGCTAGCACACATCTATATACTTTTTAGTATAATATAATGGCTTATTCGGGCCTATACGGAACAAATTACATGTCGTTGCACAAGTCATCTGTTGAACATATAATAAATATGTAACACATATTAGGTATTCCAATATACCTAAAAGATTTTAAAATGGTTTATGTTATTTTCACATACTAATATAATGTACTACATTAATGTAAATAATAGTATCTTACGTAAAGGCACGGGTGCATTTGTGACAATTTGCTTTTATAATTACCAAGATTTACCCAATAGTGAAACTGTACAAAATCAAGATGACACCAGGAAAAAAAGATTTCGTATTGGAATATCTTGAAGCCGTTTCTGATGGGATAATTTTTAATGAAAATCAACATTAGAAGCTTAAGTTCTTTTTTTAAAAAAATATGAAAATACCCCGTCGTTAATACTGCAGCTCTAATGATGGTTGCTTAATTTGTTAGCATTCTACTCTTAATAAAACAACTTTGTGATTGGATGCAAAGTGGTTGGATTAAAAATAATGCCAATTCCAATAGGCAATAATAATATGTATTGATAGCCACATAAGACTGGAGGCAGTGCAATGCACGGCCGGGTAAGGAAGAACTCGAGATGTACATAAAACAAAGAATGCTCCTATTGGTTTGTCACACTAATTTTGTGAAATTATTAATTCCCCTGAGAAAACAAATATACTTACTTGATATCAGAATAGTCTCTAAGTTGACCATATGTATAGTCATTTTTATGATATTTTAAATAAATAAAGAACAAATATAAATTGAATATCAAACGAATAGAAATATGATGCAATATCAATTGGGTCAATTTGAGGTTGTTGATTAGCCAAGACACTTAGTTATGCCTCTAAATAATATAATTATTTGAACTACTACTATTGGAGTATTATTACCGAGTATACCATGTGCTTTCTTAGGAATTTCCAGGG
>NAOQ01000052.1:78379-91537 GCA_002751075.1 Ichthyophonus hoferi | reverse complement strand
TCAGCAAACGAATAGAAATATGATGCAATATCAATTGGGTCAATTTGAGGTTGTTGATTAGCCAAGACACTTAGTTATGCCTCTAAATAATATAATTATTTGAACTACTACTATTGGAGTATTATTACCGAGTATACCATGTGCTTTCTTAGGAATTTCCAGGGCAATATGATAACAAACTATAAAGCCATAACTACAATAACTACAACAGTTCAGTTAGAGTTTTCGATTGTCTTGCTGAAATTCGTGTACAGCTTAACAAATCAATAAATAGTAAGCATGGCGAAAATATCTAAATCAGTGATGATTTTATCTCTTTTTCTTTGTCTCATTCAATTTATGGGGCTAGTTTCCGGTGCTGCAATTAAATCTGTAGGGGAGACCCGCCTTGTCATTGAACCCGAGGTTAGTTCTCTATTTGAAGGTGCTCCTGTTAAATATGATGCCGATCGTTCCATTGCAGACACATTTTTACTTTCCGAGCAGCATGTACCCACTGAGCGCTTGACCCCTATATATCACTCAGTTATTGCCTCTTCATCTTCAATTTCTACTACTAAAATGGTAGGAATCTTCCTTATTGGTGCCGTGGTTGCTGCAGCGTTTTCTCGCAAGAGATAAGCATGATACCCGAGGAAAACCAATAAGCAACATTGAATATTCATTGTTTCAATACATCGGTGCTGCCCCTGTACAAACAGACAGGCGTATCTATATGTAATCCTGCGATGCCTACTAAATGAGTATTTTGATAATATATCATTTTAAGGAGAAATAGAGTAAGAGTCACGAGAACCCCCTTACATTCTCTCAAAAAAAAATCCAGGTTTACATACGCATATATGTATTTTTTTTTTTGAAGAAAAAACAGAGATTTTGTGCCAACTCATTCTCGTTGTTGTTATAGTTAATATACTGTTTTGTGTAAGAGTATAATTACTCTGTAATCTAGTACACATACATTAGCCAACAACATTATACGATAAATATTGATCACCCTCAACAACTGGGGCGTAACACTGTAAACATATTAACTGCTGAAGATACCAATTGCCCTAAAGAGGAGTTGTGTACAATTACAAGTACACAACAATAATTTTACCTGATAAATAACACAATAAACTAGCTCCGGAAGCCAGCCACATTTAAGAACGAGAAATACTGGATATTGAAAAATATATTTCGACTTAAGGCAATCTTAAAACATGTGAATTGGAAATAAAAAAAATTCTTTTATTATGGTTATAAGCATATACACACTTAAAAGTGCTATATTATAATATATTTTTACCTAGTAACTTATATGCGTTGGTCCGAGACGATATTAAATGTAAGTCTTGAATGATGTACGCTTGTTATAAATTAATGGGATTAAAATATTAGTAATAAGTCGACAATTATAGGTGATAATTGGTTTTTGGTATGAATGGTTTACGCTTTTTATTACGAAAAGTGTGCTAAAAATGTTGATGATAGTAAGAAAAAGTAAGCATATATCGCGAGTAAACTTACTTATATATATAAACACTAATCAATACCTACATATAAAATCAAGTACATAATCCCTCTGAAAGCATATTGCATATGGAATCGACGGTGCAACCTGTAAATATGTGGCCAACAATGACTTGTTCTTTTGGGGGTTTTCGATCGCAGCTTTCTTTTCATTTCATCTTTTTTTAGATTACTTACATTACAAATGTTGAGTATTCCTATTTCCTACTGTATCTTTCGAGTAATGTATGCGATTATTCTTGCTGAAAGCAACTTAACATATATATATATCATCTAAGCATAACACAAGGTTATTGTGGGAGTGCGATGTGGCAAATGCATTATATATGCAGGTAGTGTTGCAGCAGTAGATAATATGGAATAAGTGCTGACATATAGATCTGAGTTACAACCGAGTTTAATGGGCCTGACTGCTTCAGGCTGGACTTATGAGTCATAAGTTCTGGATACTACAGTCCTGAAGACCACACTGAGAGGGTTCCTAAGATATATGGAAAATCAAAATATATTTCTACAGCTAACGCCCTAAAAGTATTTCATATATGTCAACTAAACGCACTGTGATGTATCCCTAAGCTTTGGATCACAGCTTTTCCTAGAACGATTTTCTAAAGTAAAATTTAAAATGGTCTTCAACTGGTACCGAGACTGTGTTTCAATCAATTGCTATTATTAATTATGGGTAATTGGCATCAATTTAAAAGTAACCAATCAATATACAACCTAAGATAACCTACTCTCCATAGTGAAACATCTTACCACTCCTCTCTATCGCTAAGGTCTTTGAAAGGTTTGTGGTAAAGCTGCTATTTATCCTCATCCCAATATTCCTTACTTACGTATCATTCAAGGGTGTCATGATGTATTCTCTCATTTTTCTAGATATTTGGTAAAGGGAGAGATAAGCCGCTTTCTCGAGGCTTTCTTATCCCATCATTGCTATTTTGATAAACCAGTCAAAATGAGACATTTTCTCGCTACTTAATATACTATACATATCTAGTTTTCAAATATACATACAATTTATTATTGACTACTAATAAAATTTTATGATTGGAGTAGACATTATAATTTTATTATTATTAGAAGCTCTGCAATGAAGCTATTGCTTTTTTTCTTTTTCTTTTTCTTGATATCAATTCTTTTTTGTTGGTTAGTTCATATTCATCAGAACGAATTTATTCAAAACTGGTTTTTGAGCGAAAGAAGCATAAATACGAGGTTTCATGCAATAATAATAAAAACTGGTCAGTCATAAAAATATATGATTATATTAGTTATAAAAATACTTCCTCATAATCCATTTTAGGTTTCTTATATTATGTTTATAGTTGCTAAGGAAGTTGAATTAGATAACCAGATACTTCACTAGAAGGCCAACTAATTGAGTCTGGTGGTGTTGGTTCTTCTGATAGTAACAATACAATAGTCATAACACACCGCCACAATTAAGATACAGCTACTACGTGTTAAAACAGGAATATTTAATGAATTTGTGTATTTCTATAAATAGCTCTAATCATTTAGTATTATTAGCAATTATTATTACGTATGTAGTCTGGAAAAAAGTCAGTAGAATCTGTTGAAATTAGATGGCAATCCAAGATAATCTATCAAAATTGAACCAGTCAATGTCAGAAGCTCTGTGACTATATAATTTTCAGATCATATGTTTTGGGGTCCAGATAACATATTACTTAGGCGTCCTGACTAGGACAAGTCCTGTCGACTAGTTTGATAATAATAAATATATCATAGCATATCTGTACTCCGTGTATGCAAAGGGACATATTAAAACCCGCCTTTATTCGGTATTCTTCCTCCTTTCAAACAAATAAAGGTTACAGGAACATGTCATGTCATTCACCAAATATCAAGATTAACTGTGTCTGCCTCAATCCAAAGGACCATGCCTTAAATATATTGAACTTAGTATTTGTCCTTTTTAAAACTAATCAGTTTGTACTAGTACCATGTTATAGGTTGGAAACACTATTGAATTCCTAATGAATAGTGATAGGCAATGATTATATATATATATATATATTGGTTTTTATTCTGTATTCTAGGCAAGTAGTATGACAGAATACTATTCACAAAGCATGGGCTGCTGGCCTTTGGTTGCCTTATAGTTTTATATAGTAATAATTTAAATAGGACCAGTCAACATATACGTAGTTTCTCCTTATATGGCTCATTGGCTAATTCACTACATGCAACATATATATCGACAAATCACTTAGAACTACGTGTTTATTCGGAGGTTACCAATCTGATAACAAATATCACAAACAGGTATTCAACATAAGACTGTCGGAACAGGATTATTTAACTAATTTGGGTATTTCTTTATATAGCTATAGACATTTATTCAAAGTTGTTGTATCTTTGTAAATTTTTTCTAGAGTTTAGCACCGTATAAAATCGTATAAAATCTATGTTTACAGTTAGTTTTTTCTCCTCTTTTTATCTTTCCGCAACATGCGTTCATTTCAGTTCATACACTTTAAATACAGATAACGCGTTGCTTAGAAAAGTCTTGTTGACTTTGTTTAATAATAAAAAATACGCTTTAGAATACCTATATTGCGTGTATGCAAAGGAGCACGTTTAAACCCTCCTCAATTTCGGTATTTCCCATAAATAAATGTATGTCACAGAAACGCTTGTGCCACTACTTATTATTCTCAACATAATGGCAGAAAAAGCTTGAATAGTTTACCATGGCCACAAAGCCTAACAATTCCATTAATTCGACGATCCACGAATGCCAAAAACACATCACCCCATCCCTACATCCATTCATTGGCCTCTACGTATCGAGACTCAATTTTATTAAACCTGTACAATGTTTTAAAATCTGCCTTTCAAATATTAACATTTCCAGCTTCAAAGTGTTATCATGGTAACGAACAAAACAATTGGGAGCCACCCACATTATCTCAGCCCCCAGCTGCCAAAACGCCAAATGCAAGGGCCAGAGGCAGAACCAGATCAAGAGCAAGCAAAAGAAAAAACCAGAGCAAAAACCAGAGCAAAAACCAGAGAGAGCAGGGACATTTAAAATACAATGTGGTGTATATACTCTTATTATAAAATCGACTTGAATGTGTAGCATTGAAAAAATTTAAGTATTACAAAATGTTGCAGATCAATATTTTCCTACTCATCTATTTGCTGCAATAATACACATCGCTATAAGGTTATTCGTCTTACACTCACCACAACAGAAGAATACAATTTTATTGGCCAACCAATAGGAAAAATAAGAGCTAGCTCGTGTTGAATGTGAATGGCAGATAAAAGATCAAAGAGCAAATGGGCAATTGGCAACCTTCTGGTTGAATTATAGTTGTCCTGCCATCGTAACTCATTATAGGTTTCACATGAAGGGCCAAAAATAGCATCGCGCTTTGTTTTTAAAATGAAGCAATGTTAATAGGACACTCCTATGGCTCATCATGATTGAAACTTGGGCATCGACGAATGCTAAAAATAAAGACAACAACGTTGTGTCAACATTTAGATTTAGACTCTTGGCTGTTTTCTCATAGTCTGTATTGCTTCTCGTTTGTGCTGGTGTACATTATTTTGATTCACACTAATTGCCTTACTATGTAAGATCTAACTGGCCAATTCTCCGGTCTCATAAGATATCAAAATGAAGCGTTAAGCCAATAAATAATCTACAATATTTAATATATAGGCAAGACGTTGATGTCAAAAAACAAATTGTAAAGGGGCCAAGTTTGGCGGTTATTCATAGACCATTACTTCTATGCGTTGTGATGAAGTATCATGTGCACATGGATCTATAAGCTCTCATGACTTTATTATGTGACTCGATGGCATGTGCGTCATCCAGGTAGCGTAAGTCACGTTACTATGAAATAGTAGCAGCCAGTTATATACCAAGTACCATCATATAAGGAAAGCAGGCAAATTGCCTCCAACCCAAAAATGCCAGGCATGCAATCCAGCCAATACTCTTGGGCCCTAATTGTACATCAGGCGATCTATCGCAACGTCGTTTTAACTTTAGACGATTGTCTACAGTAAACCAATTACAAAGCTTCATGTCTCCATTTAACACAATACGTGATATTATTGGATGGTAAACTTAAATCTATCTCAGACGAAGTGTTGGTCACATGGTCCAGTACCTGCTAAAAGCATCAATGCTGGCTAATAAAAGGCTCATGATAGGATGATAACTGGTTGGATACTAATGCCAATTCCAATAGGTCATAATAATATCTATTGATAGTCATATAAAACTAGAGGCAATGTCCGGCCCAGCCGGGTAATGAGATATAAAATAAAACAAAGAGCGCTCCTATTGGTTAGTCACACTAATCTCATAAAATTATTAACTCCCTTGAGAGGCAAATATACTTACTTGATATTAGAATGGTCTCTAAAATGTCTATATATATAGTCATTTTTATATTAATTGGTAAAAAATGAAGAATAAATTAAAATTAAACATTAAACGACTGGAAATATTATGCACTATTAATTGGGACAACTTGCAATTGTTGATTAACCAAGACACTTAGTTATGCCTCAATAATTATATATTTATTTTACCTATTATTATTGGAGTATTATTACTGAGTGTGTATCATGCGCTTCTTGGGAATTTTCATGGCAATATTAACAAACTATAAAGCCATAACCACAATAACTACAACAGTTCAGTTAGAGTTCTTGATTGTTTTGCTGGAATTCGTGTACAGCTTAACAAATCAATAAATAGTAAGCATGGCGAAAATGTCTAAATCAGTCATGATTCTATCTCTTTTTCTTTGTCTACTTCAATTTATGGGATTGGTTTCCGGTGCTGCGATTAAATCTGTAGGGGAGACCCATGGTATTGAACCCGAAGTTAGTTCTCTTTTTGAAGGTGTACCAGTTAAATATGATGCCGATCGTTCCATTGCAGACACCTTTTTACTTTCCGAGCAGCATGTACCTACTGAGCGCTTGACCCCTATATATCACTCAGTTATTGCCTCTTCATCTTCAATTTCTACTAGAATAGTAGGAATCTTCCTTATTGGTGTTACGGTTGCTGCAGTGCTTTCTCGCAAGAGATAAGCATGATACCCAAAGGAAACCAACGAGCAACACTGAACATTCATTGATTTCAATGCATCGGTGCCGCCCCTGTACAAACAGACAGGCGTATCTATATGTAATCCTGCGATGCCGACTAAATGAGTATTTTGATCATCTATTATATTTTATGAGGAAATCGAGTAACTCGCACATTAGCCAACAACATTACACAATGAATATTGACCACCCTCATCAACTGTAGAATAATACTGTAAAAATATGAATTGTTGAAGATACCAATTGCCCTAAAGGGGAGTTATGTACAATTACAAATACAAATACGCAACAGTAATTTTATCTGGGAAATAATACAATAAACTGTAAGCTAGCTCCGGAAGCCAGCCGAAGTGTAGAGTAAGAAAAATTGGATATTGAAAAACGTATTCTGACTTAAGACCATTTTAAAATGTGAATTGGAAACAATTTTTGTCCTTATATTATAGTTATAAGCATATATACACTGACAAAAATTACTATATTATATTGTTTTATCAATAGCAACTATAATATCTTAATGTTATTTGTTTTACTTTGGACTATTATTAAAGTGTTAGTAACGTAGAGTTTGTGACTTACATGCATCAGCCCAAAATAATGCTAATTTAGGTCTTGAATAATGTACGTTTCTCATAAATTAAAGGGATTAAAATAATAATAGTAAGTCAACAATCATGGGTGATAGCTAGTTTTTGGCATAAATGGCTCAAACTTTTCATAAGGGAGTGTGCTTGAAATGTGTATGATAGTAAGTTAAAGTAAGCGTATATCGCGAGTAGACTTACTTATATATATAAAAACAGTAATCAAAAACTGTATATAAAATCAAGTATATAGTCCCTGTGAAAGTATATTGCATATGATATCGACAGTGTAAGCTGCAAGTATTTGGCCAACAATAACTTCTTTTGGGAGTTTGTGATTGCAGTTCTTTTTTTCATTTTATCTTTCTATAGATTACCTATATCACAAATGTTTAGTATTCTTATTTCCTACTCTATCTTTCGAGTTATGTATGTGATCATTCTTGTTGAAAACAATTTAACACATATATATATCGCCTAAGTATACACAAGATTATTGTGGGAGGAGTGCTATATGGCCGATGCATTAAATAGGCAGATAGTGTTGCAGCAATCGGTAATATAGAATAGGTGCTGACTCTGGGCTACAACCAAGTTTAATGAGCCTTACTGCTTCAGGTTGGACTTACGAGTCTTGAGTTCTGGATATTACAGCCCTTAAGACTGCACTGCGGGAGTTTCCAAAATATATAAAAAATCATAATGCATTTCTACACTTAACATCATAAAATTATTTCATATATCTTAATTAAACGCATCGTGATGTATTGCTAAAGCTTTGGATTACAGCTTTTTCTAGAACGGCTTTTTCATGTAAGGTTTTAGATGGCCTTCAACTAGTAGCGAAATTATGAGTTTAAATCAATTGGATTATTAATTATGGGCAATTAGCATCAATTTTGAAGTAGTCAGTCAATATGCAACCCAAGATAAGTTACTCTCTATAGTAGAATACCTCACCACTCCTTCTCTCTGTCGAAAAGCTCTTGGATAGGTCCGTGGAGAAGCTGCTATATATTCTCATCCCGCTATTTCTTTCATATATATCATTCAACAGAGTCTTGAGTTATTCTGCCATTTTTCGGGATACTTAATAAGGTAAAAGATGAAAGAGCAATCGACAACCTTTTTGTAGAATTGTAGTTGTCCTGCCATCGTCATTCGTAGGTTTCACATTAAGTGCAAAGAATAGCATCACATTTTGGTCTGGTCACACTACTTGCCTTTCTATATAAAATCTAACTGGCCAATTCTCCGGTTTACATTATTTATCATATAGAACCAAGACGTCAATGTTAAAAAACAAATCCTGAAGGTGCCAAGCTTGGCGGACATTCATAGACCGTTTCTTGAATTCGTTGTGATGCGGTATCATGTGAACATGTATATATCTCTAAGTTCTCCTTCATGCAATAGTGGTGACTCCGTGGCATGTGCGACTGCCGCGTAGGCAAGGTGTAAGATTCCTTATAGGGAAAGCAGGCACAATACTAGACAGATCTGCAATCAATACAATACAAGATATTATTGGATAATAAACTTAAATCTATGCCATAGACACATGGTCCAGAGGTACCTGCTAAAAGCTTTAAGTGAATGATAATATTGTGGAAAACACTTTTTTATATTTTCTGAACAGAAAATTGTATCTCAAGATAGTGGCACAAAAATTAATATATTCGTCTTGAAGTGAAAAATATTTTAATTGTCAATGAAATTTGAATATAGTAATTGTTTGTAAGACCATTAACTCGGAAGGAACACGTAATTTAGGTGACATTTTTTATAGCAAGTGGATCATGAAATGATTGGTTCAATGTGTTGTCTAATTATTGTTCTAAGTCAAATGAAATGTTTCGTCAACGTGGATTAACCCAAAGTGAGTCATGGGACTAACTCAAAGAATCAGTTTGGTACAGTACCTGATCCTCAGTCAGCTGTGCCAACTGGACAAGTTCTACAACATGTGCGTCTATTTAGCCTGTTGCTCTACCTCCTGTGCAATATACTGCAGCAATCCCATTCAATATATGGCATAAAATCATTAACAGCAGCACTATTTAAAGTCCTTGATGGGGTGCCATCTGGGAATATTGTTTGGTACAAAAAGCGCATATCCCCTGTTCCTGCTGCATCAGGTTAGCCCCACAATTATGATTAATACAATCCAACACGTTGCTCCAAAAATAGGACCTCCACCTGTGCTGCCATTAGGACTACTACTTCTACTACCATGAGGACCACCGCCTAGACCATCACCATATTCATCAATAGGATCAGCCATTTATCTATATATGCATGCGCACGCTGAAAACATGGCACTCAAATGCTTGCCAACTTTAACAGGCACCCCCTGCCTATTGATGCGAAGAGGATCTTTAGGCAAGCAACCATAACACCTACTCCTTTTGTCATTGAAGCAAAGACCTATATGTCTACACCTCCTATGAGGGATGTACCACATGGTATTACAATTAGCCCAACCAATAGGAATGTCAGTAAACTTAGACATATGGTCTTCGCTCTCTTGAGAACTGCTTGGCATGCTACTACGTGAACCACACGGTAGGAATGGCAGAGAGAGAGTATGCATCCTTAGAAGATGAGAATTCTCAAGAATTTGTGTGTGATAAAATGCAGAAACTGACAACAGCATTTGGAGTAACCTCTGATAACATAATTGCAGGATAGAATACTAAATTTTACATGATCAATATAGAAAAAGGAGAATTAGCATTAAAATTCCTTGTATGGTACAAAGTAGCTGCTACAATACTGCAAGAAGTAATATATAAAACGCATGAGGATTCCATCTTGGCCAACACCCTCCCGTTCCTGTATGCTCTACCCATGTATGATGGTGTGGTACAGTGGCTAAAGATCCAGAATGGTGCATACCCCCAATGACCAGTAATAACTGTAGCAGTTGAGTCCCATAAACTGATAAAGGGTCTAATCAAGAAGATACAGACACCTATGCACTGAAGAACAAACAGTATGCCTACAAGAGGAAGTATTGAAAATTGGACTAGTATTTGTTATACTGAGTTATATACAGTAGTCGTCGTCAGGTAAAGGACAGGCTGAAGCTTTAGTTAGCTGCTATTGAGTCTCTCTCTGTTGATCAATGGATATAGAAGCCCTTAGCTTTTTACTTGGTAATATATTGTATACGCATTAACTGTGATCTAATTGTAGCTGCGTGTATATAGTTATAGTACTATTATTATCAGAAGAATTAACACTAGACTTAATTAGTTGGTCTTTTTAGTAAAATATCTGGATTATCTACTTCAAATTTTTTGCCAACAATAGACGTAATATTAAACAAAACATAAAGCACATAATTCAAACAGTCAATTATTAATGACTGAGAACAGCATCTTTTATTAGTTGTTTTTGCTCCTTTTATACACTTTCCGATCTTATCCTAATAAACCAATTCTAATATCTCCTTACTAAAATGGCTCTTCAGCTAACTCCCTTGTTGATTTAACTGCTCGCATAATGTGTATTGACAAATCAATTTACCAAATTGAAAACATTTAGCAATTAAAAAACGATACGCAATTAACTAGCACTAGCATTGAACCAATTGCAAAAATTGATTATTATCAGTAAAAAAAGAAACATTAAATGCTTTGGTTCCAACAGAAAGTTATACGGAAATGGCAGAAAAAAAAATAAAAAAAAAAACAGTAGCAACAGGAAGAACAAAGAGAAGAAGAAAGATGACAGGAGACCTAACAGAAACAGAGTGTCAAAACAGAAAAAACAATTGTGACTACTATCTCAAAGATCATATCTTCCACAACACAGTAGACTGCATGCAACACAAAAATAGTTCTAACTAAGGCAGAAACATTGAGGAACTTCTGAAGACAAGAAACTAAAAAAAGGATAGTGCAAGATTTATTCAACTCCACGGTTGATCAATTAAAGATCCCGTAATTGTGAATGCCCATGTAGGTCAAGTTGCTAAGGAAGAGAGGTTACCCAGGGGGAGCACATAATAGACTCTAGCACTAGCATTTATGTTTGCATCGCATTAACTGCTTTTACAGAGAGCATTCCTATTCGTATCCCAATTATGCTGGCAGTTTGTAACAAAGCCTAGTAACGTTAAAGAAACCATAAACATGAAGTTGCACCTGAACAACCAGAACATTGCACTAAAATAAGTCCTGTACATAGAGTCTGCCCCACTAATATTTTCCTTATTCTTGCCCTATGCAGGCAAGATGTAGTGTTATCACTTTTTCTGTCAATCTAGTAGTGGTTACACTCGTAACCGTGACTGAGACATTATCCTTCTAGAATAACCCTATATGGATGACCTTTATATCCTTCATGCCAATATTGCTCTCCCATACATGTCCTTTGGTAAACCAATCATAATAGCAGAACCAAATATCAACATTACCAAGGCATCATGTCTAGCAATATGGGTTACATATGACAATATTTACAGCCTCGCAGCTTTAAACACCATAGCAAATGCATTGTGGCTCTACAGATTCGCACATGCATCCAATGCATGCCTTTGGCTGGCCCTACTGCACTACAAAAGCCAATGTTAACCAAGAATAGCTTGCCATGCAATAATTGTGCTGTTTCCAAGATTATCAAAGTAAAGCTCAAGTCCAGAACAATACACTTATCACGTTCACTGGAAAGAATATATAGTGACGCTATTGGTCCACTGAGAAAATTAAAGGACAACCTTGCTGGATCATCACTTTCATAGATAAGTATATGCACCACACAACTGCATATTGCATGCCACAGAAAGGCAATGCTCCAAAGTGCTTCAGGATGCTCAAGGTGTCAACAGAATCACTGCATGCACCCCTTAAAATTGTTAAACTCTTCTCAGATCAAGGACAATAATACCTTGACAGAGTGAGTATTCCAAACGTATTTGCATAAAGAGAATCACCCACCTCAATGCCTTGCCATATGCAGCATCAGCAATGACCTGTGCAAGAGAATGAACCATCAAGTTTTTTAAATCCCATAAACATCCTTAAACCAGGCAAACATGCCATTATATTTCTGGAGCCACACTTTCATTATGGCAATATACACGTACAACAAGATTCCAACATCAGCCATATTCAATGACACTGTACAATGTGAATTATGGCACAACATCAGAGAACCAATAGAAAGGTAGCATACCTTTGGATGCATGGCCTACTACATCCTGGATAACATTGCCATTAAGAAGAAGCTCTCTCTTAGAAGATGGCTGAGGATACCACTAATTAAAACTAGATTATATAGTACATAATGATAAACAGAGCAACGTACTACATTACAACACAAAAAAACACAATATTCTTTGAAGGATGGTTTCTCTACGCAAAGGAAGAACAGAAAAATACTCAACAAAACCCCTTCCAAGTCACATGGGCAGACATCCTTACTGAGGAAAAAGTAACTGCAGAAGAAGAGCTGGTTTCTCATCTATCATGACCCCTAGACTATGGTAAAGATGAGTCCTTCAACAGCAACAATTCCATAAAAGATTTGCAAATAGGGTCTATTAGCAACATCAACACAGCACCATTGTCACCTCATACCACCACTAACTTACAGACTTCAAAATTTCTAAAGGACTTTCCTGAGTCAGTGAGAGATATTATGGCAGATTTATAGACAATAATTATGACAATGATGTCCACATCAAACATTAGATAATAAAATAACATACACAGGAGCAATCAAAATATAAACTGCTGATAAATTGTTCTTGGTTCTACATATACATTAACGCATACTCTATCCTGTAAGCTACATGGCTTGTGGGTTTTTCATCAGAAATTTAATGATAAAAAACAAGTTTTTGGGCACAGGAATCCCAAAACAAAACAAAAAAGTATAAGGAATCATGTATCTCAGTTTGGCTGAGAAGCCTCTTTTGAGATCGTGAGAATTG
>NAOQ01000052.1:53728-76813 GCA_002751075.1 Ichthyophonus hoferi | reverse complement strand
GCCTTGACAGCCGATCCAACTGAAAGTGGGACTTAGATCTTTGTTTAACTAGTTAGCCCAGTTTGGGACTATAAGAATCACGGGTCAGATAATTTGGTTTGACTGGTAATAATACAGTACAATGGTTCCCTATCATGATTAAAATCCTAATACTAATAGGCGGTAAAATCTATGATATATATGTTATAAAGATGGAAAAATGAGTTATACTTAAATGACAGATGGAAAAATACTTTCTCTTCAACAAAAAGATATAATCTACCACAACATCTCTAGTCCTGTTTGCTTATTTGTGACTATTAAACTCTTGCTAAGCATAACAGAAGCTCAAGAATAAGGCCTAAAAGTAGACATTAAGGCCACCTATTTGCAGTTACCTAAACGCATCAGTATATCTAGAGAAACCGCCAATAATTGTAGAGCTGGATCAATAGGGACATGTTTGAAAATTAAGTAGAAGCCACTACAGACTACATGACTCTAGACGACTTTGGAAAAGAAAGCTAGATAGCTTCCTATGGTCATTGCATTTTTATTTCATGGAAGTTGATCCTTTCTTGTACAGGTCGCACGGAAAAACAGGTTTCATATGTATCTGCATCTATGCTGAGGAAACACCTATCTGATCATAAAACGTCAAGAATTGAGATTGGTTTGTCAACATAATTTCTGAAAAATACCCAACTAAATTTATAGGATTCTTGAGTTTCCTCTATGAGTATATAATTAGTAGGATCCCAGAAGGATACACCCTACTGTCCCAATGTAGATACATAGCCGAATTAGTTAAGAGCTATAGGCAACATGACGTACAATCAATGCACATGCCCCTTCTTTCTTCTTGCAGAACACATCCAGTCTGCAAGCAATGAAGAGATTTCACACCAACCATTTGACCTTACTGCATATGCCTCCCTCATTAGGTGTCTGAACTGAATTTGTTAATTCAGTAAATCTGACATCACTTTCAGCATAGTATTCCTTGCCAGGTACTCTACTAAACCTCACCTGGATCATTATGGGATACTTCTTCATCTTCTAAGATACTCGTTATATACCTAGTAGAGACCATCGTGTGCAAGCCTGGACCCATTAGTCTCATCAATTTCTGATGCAAACTTTTCACCATGAGGATATGACAATACCAAAAGTACCAGTAACTATTTCATCTTCCTAGCTGGAGGATTGCTGGATTGAAACAGTCAAAAGCCAACTATATGTGCTTTTTTATTAAAAGAAAGTCAATTAGTGTCAAATATCAATAATTAGTACTTAGTTCTGTTTTGGGGTATCAAAGTATGACTTAGTTTTTTTAATGTGGGATAGGCTGCAATTTAAGGGATTAGACATTTGTTATAAGTAAGAGGCTAATTAATTGTATATTTGTGTGAAGCAATTAGTTACCAATCTTTTTATGATTGGTTAATAATTATATACATTGAATTAATCGGAGTAGAACCATTGGATCAGTGGTAAGTGACTATTAATAGAGTTATTTTTAAAACAACTATTAATATAATGTCGGGACCTTACCAAATGGGCACTGTATCTTAAGGGCAACACCTTTTGTTTTCCTATTAAGTAATCGGGGGTTTAAAATAGAAAGAAAGCAAACCCAGATCGCTTGATAATATTCCAATACTTTATTTTATTTAAACAAATGTACCTTATTAAGGTTACTGACTGGTTTCAGGGCAAGGGGCGGACAAGGTATATAATGCCATATAAGGTCTCATACACGGACCGGTTCCTAGTGTGAACAATAAAGTCTTTTGATTAAGTGTTTATTTGATTTGGAATTAAGACTAGAGTATTTTTTTAGCAGGTCATTTATTTGGGAAAGTTACAGGCGACATTAGGGGATGTCGGGACATTTGCCCATCAAGGAAAAAGTAGATGTATTTTCAAGTCCGTTGGTAATACAAAGACGAGAGACTCGGATCATTGAACGGGAACAGAGAGTAAAGAGGAAGAAACATTACAACTCAGGACCTAGCAGGAGAGTTCCAAAGTATCTAACTAAAGTAAGAACTGAGATTTTCACAGCCACCGGCGGTCCCAGGTTTTTTACTTTTAACAATTGTGAGCATGGCAGCAACAATACAACAATGTGCATCTATTGCAATGTTAATGAATGACTGGGTTTTGACACTGGGAAAATATCACTGTATAAAGACAACACAAGTGCTGTACAACTATACAGCAAGATGTGTTTCCCCAAGAACAAATGCCACATTGCTCTTTGTTTCCACTACATCAGGAATGTGGTAAGTAACAATAAAATTAAAGTCAAGACCATCTCATTTAAGAATCAAACTGCTGACTGTCTGACCAAGTCTTTTGGATCTGGGCTGTTCCAGGTAGTCAAAAAGCTCCTATTCCTACAAACACAACCACAGGTCAAACAAACATATTCTGGATCTCATCTAGAAAAAGCCAGCATAACCACATTACTCAGTTAACAGGTTTTTTTCAATTTATTTGGCTCTCTGCTCTCTAAAACGTTTCAGCCAATATGAGAGTGTTGCAAGACTATCAATCTGAAAGAACACGTGGTACAGCCAGCAAGCTTGCAACAAGTGGATCATGAAATAGTTGGTCGAATATTACTTATTTTGATAACGTTCTGAATCCGATGAAATTATATGTCAACATATATTAATTGAACATAAGCAATTGGACTAATGATGTGAACATGTGAACATTAGCTAAAAATCCATCCAAATAATGACTCATACATTGGACCTATTGAGGAATTAAGATCAAGTTAGTATCAAGCGATTCTAGTAAGTTATATTGGCTCTCATGTGAACCACATTAAACAATAAAGATCTCTATGTTCTTTTCTATTTTTGATTAAAATATGGAACATACTACATTGACATCCATGATAAACAAGGGTTGTAAAAAGAATGAAAAGAATAAAAATAACTAATAAAGATATAGATAATGACATATAAACCATTATAGGCAAAACATAGAGTTTTTTCTTATAATTTGTTAGCAATATTTTATATATATCCTCAATGATGGTTAGAAGATACTTGGCCTGTATTCCATAACCATTATGCCTAATTATAACGTCTAGTTCTTTGTTGGCATTTGATTATGATCATCAGTGTTCAGATCTTTCTCCTATTGAGAATACTGAGAAAGTTTTAGTTACTTTTAATAGTAATAATAAATATTACATATATTCAGCTTTAGCACCTCCCATTGGTCATTCACACTGTGTTGTTACCACAAATACCTAAGCATATTATGACAGGAGCCTCACCTCAATTTGTAGAAGAATACTTTAGACAATCAGAGATATAATTATCATACTCCCCTTCTCCTATATTGAGCTCATCTCATCTTTTTATTGAAAGTGGATCTGAGCTAAGTGCAGGCTCTATTACTAGCCCAGCAAGATATACCTTTAAACAACACCTAATTGGAGCCTCCAAAGTTTATAGACAGATACCCAAACTACTGCAGAACGTGATAGTAATTATTCACTTTTATCCATAATCATTTGTTTGTTTTAATTGGATTATATAATTACAGTAATATAGCACTTGCCCATTCCCAATGTGGGAAATATTACATGAAAATACTGTCATTTACATTATAAATGAGCCACTTTGTGGTTAAGATGGGACTTCCAGTTTTTTTAACACTATAGTCCGCCTGACGTAAATTATTGTCAGGGCAATGGCTTAAGATAAAGGCATGATATGTTTATTCTATATTTTATCATTTCAGCAAAAATGACCTCAACTTATTCTCAATCTGTAGGGTACCAAATGATATTGAGATGGATTGCATTGATAATTCCAATAGGTCGCTACCTGTATCTATATTAGGTTAAAATTGCTTTTCACAATTGGTTCTTACAGTTGACATAGCAATATGAATGAATAATTTCAATAGATCGTTATCTTTTTTATCTGTAGTAATATTAGATTAAAATTGTCTTTTATTATTGGTTAGTATGAAATGATGTTGAGTCAGATCAGATTGATAATTTCAATAGATTGCTATTTCTTTTATCTGTATCCATATTTTGGTTAAAATTGTCTTTTATTGTTTACTGTGAAATGAAGTTGATGTTAAAAATATATCTCTTGTAAAAGATACCAAAAATGTGATTTTTATTAAAAAGTGACAAGGCGATTTATAGGTCATTGTATGACAAAAATAATAACAAGTAAAGTATAAGTTACAAATGTGTTTAACTTATAGTTTCGGTTACAGATTAAAGATTGAATGATGTATAAAAAACTTCTATCTGATTAATTTATCCGTCAGGGGAATATACCTGGGAATATATAATTTAGCAGAAAAACAACCCCTAATGTTATAAGAGTTTGTGTAGAGAGAAAAAACTATTATCATGCAAACTAAATGAACATATTTTTAGGCTAACTGCAATTGTAATTTTTGCTATCACATATGACAATCTGGCACTGAAACACTACAATAAACAATTTTATATATTTGCATATATTAAGGGAATTGTAATAATAAAATTTTACACAATTACAATGCAGTAAATTTTAACAGCCTCCCCCTAATTGTGTAATTGTATACAAAGATGCATATGAAAATATGAGTGCATTAGTTATTAATTTAAGTGCTGTATATGTATAACCAAACAAAAGGATTGACACATAATATCCTTCCTAAATTAATAATGAATGTAGAATAAAATAACAATAATAATAATAAATGATAGGAAACTTAACAGTGTAAAGAACATCTAGAGAGAGTAATAATATCACTCTCTTGAAGTCAGCTGGTGAGAATACCTTCATCCCCTTCAAACCTTTGTTTTGATGTCTGAGCTTACTTAAATGCATTGGGTAAAAATAATTTTAAACCTGGATTTGTAGAAGAATGTAATAAACAAGGAGTAAATGTAGATGAATTTATAGCTGTAGAGTTAGATATTAAATTGTTGATAGGTGACAATGACTCCTGGAAAGGTAAAGGAGGAAGTGTAAAGGTTTGATCTATGGGCTGCTCAAAGGATTGCTGTAATGGTTACTGCAATGGTTGTTGCAACTGTTGTTGTTCAAATAGCGTTCTGGTCTCCTTAGCTTGGGGACAAATATCACAAAATGGTTTCTGTAAATTGAAATTGTCAGAATATGGTAAATAATAATTCTTGATGGTATTCTGAGCTGGATGACGTAGTCAAGAATGGTTTTTCTTTATATCAATATGACTGAATAATGCCACTGAAGGTATTTAGTGTTCATCAGCTATTATAATTTGTAATTTATATAGCCGACCTTCTGGTCTAGCCTCAACAATTGGACCTTCATTCCATGGTCCCAAGTGAATGATTTCTTTTTTAGAATGTGTAATTTACATCTTGTTGTCCTGCAAAGTGCTGAGTGATATGAGAACTTTATTCCTAACAATAGGCACATAAGGAACCCATTTGAATTTGCAAGATGTAGTTTTCCCAATTAGGATGGAGGTGAACGGTACTGATCCCTCACCAAAGCATGGGTAGGTTGATACAGGAATGTAATTCCTAAAAATAGCAGCTGATTCTGACATATTTTGAGTTACTCCACTCTTTAAAAGAATGGAAATGAGCTGATTTGGAGCAGTTGAGGAGTTTGGTTTATTACTAACTACTCAAAAAAGCTACTGGATTGTGAGCCTTCCATACAGATAAATTGTATCGAGTTTTTTCATAACCCTACATTCTTCATTTGAATGAGAAGATGAATTATGATATGAACACCATTTTTCTTATTTTTCAGAAGTTGTTGGTTTCTGTTCATATCACTTGTTACTAAATTGTTTGCCCTTCTTCTGTTGATTTTGAGAGTATTGTTTGTATGATACGGATCGGTGATCTCAATAGATTGCCATCTTTTTTATCTCTTCATATTAAGTTACGATTGCCTTTTTTCTATTGGCTATTACAATCGATATGTAAATACCCAAAAATATTATATTCCAATCAAATCACAAGCAATTACATCATAATTGCGTCATTTAAGTTTTATTCTGGGCGCCAAATATTTGTTATATTACTACATTCGCGTTATATTATATGCTATAATAAGAATATATAATATATAACCGTATACAAACGACTATTCAAGTATTATAATGTTGACTGTATTATAGAAGAAAAGGTGTATTGCACAAAATAATAATCAATATATGATTACCACTATTTTTATTTGAAACATTTAACTGTATAACATACCAATTTCCATTCTTTGATAACTACATTTTTAATTGCTTTATATTTAAGTCTATACCAAGGTGGGTGAATAAACACAACGGGATAATGATGTTGTGGTTATTATTTATTCCTCTTTTTTTTACTACCTATCCTCTCATATATATATTCATTCTTTCCTCCATGCAAGAAATAAACCTGAATGGTTACATACAAGCATGCACACACACACACACACACACACACACACAAGCACATACACTTACACATACACATACATATACGCATACATATATACATACTATATTAATATAATGAAAGTGTATAACCACTACTACCATACTATAATACATACTTATAACCACATTATAAAAGACCTACTATAATCAATAGAACCATTTATGTGATTCGTAATGAAAAGGCTTATGATATAGGTGTAGTAATTTTTAACTCTACGTCATGTTTTGTGATATCCATGTCTGGAACGAAGCAACACTATATATTTGTATTTGCGCGTGTGTCTATTTTTGTATATATATGTGTGCTTTGTATGTGTTTATATATATATATATGTATGTATATGTATGTGTGTATTTATACAGTGTATCTATACACATTAACACTATAGACGTGTACAATGACTATATATTTTATTATATCCGCTTATACCTCTTTTTATAATTCCCTTGTTGAATCAATCATTTCATAACAATGTAGTATGGGTGGGTGACAACAGACTTTATACCTTACGACATGACACATTCTTTACCAGAACATATCGAAACAGGAACAGAGTATGTAGCCCTTAGCAACGGGTGGGTAGTTTATATTGTTAATGTTGTAGAGAGGAAGGGGGATGTGGATGGGTCACTGTGAACAGGTATAGAAAGATGTCGTTTTTCTAATATATATATATGCTTGTACATAACTGGGGTATATATGACTATATGAAAATATATATGTACATTAGTATTGCGATAGATATAAAAACCGTCTTTTCTTTCCAATATATACATATATACATATATTTACATACACATATATACATACATGCATGCATGACACACACAAACAAATGCAAGTTGCAATACATATATAGCACTATAACTGTCGCTTGATTATGTAAGTTTTGAGAAGTAAGTAGGAAGAGAATTATTAACGCATATACGTATCTGCTTTTGAATTATTAAATACTTCAATTAGTCTTTAGTTATATTTTTAAAATAGTATTCCCATAGGTCAATATATGTTTAGGAGTCTGTGTTTAATCTGTAATGTGACAGGACTGTACGTAATATCTGCTAGAATATACGCTAAGGTAGATAGTAGTAGTAATTAAATGTGTATAACTCTAGTTACTTACATGTACATTGGCGCTCACGATATATATATAACTGCTCAATTTCTCATCATTCATGGAATAGGAAAACCACGTTCTATTTTTCTTCTATAACACAAATTATTGTATTTATTGGCACGAACAAAGCTGAATACTCATGTCTGTATATATTAGGATATAGAAACATCGCTCCATGGATCTAATTGTATTGCACTGATATATACATATATTGGCACATGAACCCACCACTGTATGTATATAGTTTAATTAAAATAACCCAGCAATAACGCACACACATACATATGTATACATACACACATATACATATCTTATCATATAATTATACATATAACCTGGCAACCCTCACAACCATCCCCCAATCATAGCCTATCTTCATCTTAACTATCCATTCAAAAAGAAAATTATTTGTCCACTCATATAATAGCATAATTATTCAGTTACCCCACCGTATACAGTCACTTTACAAGAAAATTCTGTTATTGGTCTTTTTTTCATTTTCCATGGAGGCCTTTTTAGCATATCCATTCCTTTACAACTTCTCTGACACATCTCCATTTCCCTTTCTTCCCTTTCCACCCCACTTACATCACTAGAGATATAGAAGGAGGGGACACCTGGAAGTGTAGCGGCTGCAATCAAATAACTAGCACAGAGTATGGAAAGTGTTTATTCTGTGACAGAAGGAGACCTAGAATTTCAGTACAGTTAGGGAGGCAACCTAGTGTATGTAAGGAGACAGATGAAGGTATGGTTAATAGAGTGTATATAGGGAGAGGGAGAAGGAGAGTGGTATAGCTGTTAGTGGGTGGGAAGAGGTGTGTAGCTTACATGATGTATATAGATATATACGTGTGTGCATATGTATATAAATTATATGTATGTATGAGGATACGTAAGATGGGATACTTACGGTATTAGCTTATAGATGTAGCTATAAGCTATAGTTGTCCATCATAACATGGATACATATTATATACGTACGTTTATTCTATGTTAATATATCTATATGTATACTAATACTAATATAATTATATATATAACTCCCCCAATAACAATCTCTTTTTAAAGACTAAAGTAAGATATATGTAATTTATAGAATTTATGTAATTTATACTATTGGCTATGCTATTATATGGTACTAAATGATAAAGTAATTGTCAGGTAAGAAGAAAAGATTGAAGGGAGAAGAGGGAGATAGAAGGATAAGATACAGGCGAGATTCCAGGCATATTGATATTATTGGTCCAGCTAATGACTATGGTCATAAGAGAGAGCGGATTGGCATGGAGATAGATGGTAGGTTTAACAATTAATTACCTAGGTTTATGACTGGCTACTTTCTCTCTCATTCTCATTCTCCTTCTCCTTCTCCTTCTCTGTCTCTTTCTTTTTCCTTCTCGTAGACTTTCTAGATTTTATATTTTAGCTAACCCAGTAACCAATCCTCTATCTCCACTATAATTACTCTGCTCTCTCAAGATAGCCAAGAACGCACCAAGCCATCCAATGAAAACCGCCGAATAGTTGCTAAGGAGGAAGAGGGTTTGCACGTAGAACCCCTGGTATTATTATCAAGAATGGAAGGGCAACCACTTAGCATCAAGCAGAGAATTGAAGTGATCAATCAGAGAAAGGCTAGGCGTTTAGAAGGTAAAAGACCAATGGGATGGGATGGTTATGTTTATTGTGTGAGATGGTATAATGTATTATGATATGAGGTGATTTGATATAGTATGATATGATATGATATGATGTGATAAGATTTAATATAATAAATGCAATATATAAAAAATGGAATGCATTTATAAAATAAAATATCATAGGTGTCATATGCATCTAGCCCTATTCGTACGTCTAGGTTGAGATCAAATTACTTATGTATGTATGTATATATGTCTGAATTTATGTACATATATACATAACATTATAATATATATATATATAGGCAATACAAGTGCATTAGTGATTGGTATTAATTATCCTCCAATCCTACTCTATAAATTCACATCCTCTTAGCCATTGAGAAGCAGCCATTGGCTAAGATTCAATCAACCAATCAGTGTAAGCCCTCCCTGGCCCCATCCAATCTCATTACCCTACCAACCATGATAAAACCAACCGACACAGCTGATGAGGTGTGTAGCACTGTATGTTTATATATGCACAAAACATGTTATATACAGGTGTGCATATATAGTAGCATTTATTCTACCGTATATGGCTCATGTTAGCGAGATTTGTAGACAATGTACATCGTTTAATCTTTTAAATATAACCATTTAACTCTACTAAGATCTAACAGTCATTGGCTCACAGGTTAAATCGAATCCCAAACCAGTAGGTATGAAGGTAATGCCGACACCTCAAGATAGCAACTCTATTATTGGTCAAAAGTATGGCTCCTCCCATTGGTTGGTTGTTAAACGTCCTCCAATAAAGAGATCCTTTAAATCTTTCATAGACCTGTATGCTCTCTAGAGTGCATTTTTGCATGTTTATATTTTTGTCTTGGTCAAATACGGAAATTTTAAAATCACAAATTTCAAACAACCAATTTAGCGGTACAATCTAATTGGATTCCCCGTGTTATTCTATTATGGCAAATCTCTGCATTTCGTTAAAGTTAAAATCTACCACTGGTATTGGTTCCCATGGGATGATTTATTGCTTATTATGGATATTTTAATGTTTGTAGATGCTTGATTGGATTAGATAACATTGTATAATTACTGTGGGAAAATGTACATTTTTAATAGACTGGCATATTTGCTTTATCTCTATTCACACATATTTAGCATATATATATATTAAAGTTTAAATGCATTTTTTTCATTGGCCATTTGTCAAATAATTATTTCTTCCTATTCAGATTGGATGAAAGGACAGCATTTCGATCCGTCACACCTAATCCAAGTAATAATAACTATACCTCTTCCTGTGCTATTTGTTATTAGGTTATCCTTTATTTACACCCACTCTTTCATATTGTCCCTCCATCAATCAATTGTCTTTCTACAATACATTCTCCCAATCATTATTAATCTTTTTTTCTTTATTCTTTCACGTTCATATATATAGATATATATATATATATTTCTACGTCCCATGTTTTATTTATTTTTTGCTCATTGGCCTATATATAAACTGGTTTTTCACTAGTAGTAGATTTAAATAAGAGAAAGAGAGAGAAATATACACAATAATAGTAAAAATACATATATGATCTAGTATAAATGATTTTTTGTATGTATTATTGTTTCTAATATTACTATGAATTGTAGTAAGTAATAACTAATAACAACAACGGTAATAATACTTTTAGGTATTTTCATATATATGATGTTTTTGTGAATTTATGATAATAATACATGTGTGCTGTGAGGAGAATGGCTACACACCATACACCAATTATATATTTTCCTTCTCTGCCAAATGTTTTTCTTTTCTTTTCTGATTTCACACATCTTTATGTGTACATACACATACATATATACATACATACGCATATACTTATGCCTTTATACCCACAGTACCATCCCTAGCTCCCCCAGTATCATCCATAGCTCCCCCAGTACCACCTCCTACACAGACCTCCATCCCTTCTCCTTTTCTCACAAACAAGCATGGCACACAGTGGACTATGCTACTCCCCGGGGTGTATCAGGAGATACAACCCAATGGAGGAGGGTCTCTCATACATATATTCTTGGTAATTAAATTAACCCTGCCATTCTATTGGTCTTTATAGTATATGTGAGTGAAGACAGGAAGGAGAGAAAGGAGGGTATGAGATATAATATGATGATTAGATGATATGCTATCCTGGTATGCGATTATGTTAATATATATAGCTGTATGTATGTATGGTCTATGAACAAGGATGAGGTTATGTTTAGTTGTTTAATATAAGAGATATAACTACCTGCTAAAAATAGAAATAACTCTACCCAAGCAGGATGAGGCATGGGACCAGATGGACAGCAATGAAAAATCACAGTGTGTGAATGGTTACATTAAAGAGATGCTACGGGAGGAGGAGGGGTTAGCTATACACTGTATGGGGATCATACACGGAGGAGTACTAAGTATGCCCAACCTGTTGAGGTACGTTGCTATAGCAACTAGGGTAGTAGCGGGAGGGACCTTACGATGATTGAATAAAACTGGATAAGAATTGCATGCTTTTAAAATCGAAATGTAATTGGTCTTAATATCTTGTGACAGCTTGGAGTCTGTATGAGTATATTCTTGGGATAGTATAATATACATATATACGCACACACACACCTATGCATATATATAATGCAAGATATGTTTATATATCATAGAAAGAATACAGACACGTATTCTTTCTATAGTAAATATAGGTTTTAGTAGATACATATAGACTATGATATAATATAGATTACATATTAACAGTTTTAGCCTACAGCCACATAGCAGACTACGATCCACACCTAAAAATCATGTCAGAGGATCTCCACACAGCTATAGGGAGTACCATGACTATATCAGAGTATATTAATAACATACAGTCCTCCTATAATTATGGCACTCATCAGGCTGGCCCAATGAGACCGATTAGCTTGGTAGGCACCGTGAAGGTATCTCATACATACTACTTTAAATTCTATCATAACATAATATCATACGTACTACCATGCATACTATAATACATACTTTGTATTCTACTAATGGATTGGATACCTGTGGTATGTATAATATAGGCTATATATTAATGTAGAGATTATTATGTGTGGATATGGTTACATGACCTGTAAAGTGCGTGTATCTGTTGTGCGATATATATAAGGGTATCTCAGGGGTTGTATGTATGGTATATACATGTCTGTATAATTCCATATATCCATATATATCCTCTTAAATGCCTTTTCGAGTGGATGAAGGCCATAGGCTAATATAATACTCTATATCTGATTAACCTATACTTCACATAATGAAGTTTATTTTAAAATATTTTAGTATAGGGCGTGTGTATTATATCGCATTTTGTTACCCATTCTATTATATCCTATCCTATCCTTGCTTATTCTATCCTATCTTATCCTATCCTATCCTTGCTTGTTCTATCCTATCTTATCCTATCCTATCCTATCTTATCCTATTCTGTTCTATCATGTCCTATTTTATTCTATCTTATTCTATCATACCATAACCACCCTCCCACCCTCCTACCCACCTAGGAAGAGACAGGCGGGTACTTTGAGAGTGTAATACAGATATTGGAAAGCAACCCCTTGATCAAGGCTAGTCTACCCTGGGGTAGTACCTCTACCCTCACTGGGATGAAGCCCAATGAGAGTGATGATGGTATGTATATATTGTAATTTCATCGGTCCATTGACAGTTTATTTTATGCATAAAGGATCTGCCCTACCCTTTCTCTTATATTACTTTAAAGCTAATTATCTCTCTACTATTCATGTACACTCAAGCATTATATTACTATATGATTCCCACTAGCTACCATACCTATATATATATCTTCCCCTGTATGTCTCTCTTCTTCTTACCCTACCTACCTATCTCTTTCTATCTCCTCCCACATTCATTTAGCCAAACCCTGTTATATCATTTTATAAGTCATCAAATATAATCTTAATCGTCCGGTGATTTTAATGATCAACACATGAATTGTTGGTCCTTAACAGCCTTCCATTATAGCCATATAACCTATATAACCTGTATACATCCACACACACAGGGCCCATATTATGGACACGTCCGGGCGAGCAGGTAATTCGTCTAAATGATAAAAGATCACACGGGGATGATGTGGAGGCAGTGGGTACTAGTACTGGAAGTACACGTGTTAGGGTTATGAGAAATGTGAGAGAAAGAATTGTTAAAGATAGGACAAACTGCCATGCAGACTTCTCAGGCCATATACCAGAAAGGTGTGCATGTTTATGTGTATGTTCGTATATATATATTATTTATATAGGTATAGGTATATGTATATGTATAGGTTTATATATATATATACATTATTTTTTCCCTATGAACCACTCTCACACTCTTACTTTCTCTCTTATTCATTACCATCTATCCCTTGTGATGTCCAGTCAATTAACTAACCAGTATATATTTAGGGCAGCGGCTGTAGCAGTTGGGCTGGTTCAATCATGTGACCCCACTGGGGGAGGACCACCAATAGAATGCAAGCATGTCGTTTGCTTCCGAGCCAATGATATGAAAGCTGTGCAAGCCTTTTGCCAATTAAGGTTTGAGCAAGAACCAATGGATCAGACGTGAGTTGGGCAAGGGTGGTATAGGACCATAGATAATGTATTATACTATAGTGTAGTTCATTGTATTGTATTGTATCGTATTGTATTGTGCTCTATTCTATTTTATTCAATTGTATTGTATTATAATATAGTAGAGTATTGTGTATAGTATTATAGTATATTATATGGTGTAATGCTATAGAATATTACATTATACTATATTATATGTTATATGCTAGATGCTATACGTCATATTATTCTTTATCTATAACTATGTGACAATATATATATATATATATTTAATTATGTATGTAAGTTTTTAGTATAGTATGTTGTATATACCCATTAGTGATACTATCAAGTTATTATACTACTATACATACTGTCATACTTACTACCTAATAATACTTACCACCACAGCTTGGATATATCTAGAAATTAGAACTGTATTCTTATTTGTAATGGTGTAAGTGTAGCGTATACTAACGGCATACATACATCCAAATCATCATACTATTATCCTATCATACGTACATACATCGACCTAGGTCCGATAAGCATTTTTGGATGTCTACAGCGAAACTTAATAGCATTCGTCGTACTGGGGTGGGCTACATAGAAACAAGGCTTATGACTGGAGATCTGTGAGTGTGTATCTATGGCCTACCTTATATGTATATGCCTATATACTACTACGTACTATACTGTCATACTGTTTAAATATCTTACGTACTCTATGTATTGATGCAGATAGGTAGGTAGGTAGGTACTCTCATAATATTATTACTATACATATTATTATGATATTGTAATATTATACTATCATACTATTATATGTATTACCATACTATCTTGCATATTTTTATTGTTCGCTTACTCTCCTACTCTACTCCACCTACTCCCTCTGATATACATGTGAGCCACACACCCAGACATATACATATACATATATACACATACATATACATATACATATACATATACATATACATGCAGATATTTTATCCCTCGTAAAGTAGTGCATCAATTCCAAACCATAGCAGCATGCACTAGTGTGGCATGGCATTTACGCTATGCTAACTCTGAGGATATTGCCGCCGGTGAATTGAAGAGGGAGACAGTATAGTAATATTGTGTAACATATAGCATATTTATGTGTATATATACATGTACATATTCATATATACACATAAAAACAGTCAAAGCTGTTTGCATGAGAGGCTAGCCGATATAGCGAATGAATAAAATAGTATAATTTATTGTATAAAGTATATGGCGTACTGTAGTATATAGTGTAGTGTTTAGTATATAGTACATAGCGTATAATGTATAATATATATTCCCCATAACAGTTTTCAGAAAATTACCCAAGCTCCCTTGCAAACATTACTATCTTAAAAGTAATTAATCTGCATGATATCCTATCTTCCCTTAACCAATGAACGGAAAATAGTGTAATAAAACAAGCAATTAGATTGGACAGATGATAATAGCTCTCCTTGGCATCAATGATATAATATCTTACTATCGTTTGGTAAATACGTAAGTGTTAAACCTAACACTATGATACCATTGGTTTTATAGCGTAGGCTCTCCTGATGATTTAAGAATGAATTATTAACACGGTTGAGCCATTCCCTATTGACTGTTAATTGGACTATAATGTCGCAATAATATAATAGTAGAATAGTAGAATAGTACAACATATGCAATCATTACGCTCCACTAATATAATAATGAGCCGTTATTAGTTTATATGCAGTAGATAAAGAAGAGACATGTAGGAATTTCACGTATATATTACGAGGTTATGAATGCATGTAAATATACCGTATAGAGATAATATTATATATAGACAACTGGAAATAAAATGCAAGTAAATATATTGAAAACTAAGCAAGAAATGTAATTGGAGCCACAAAGTAAAACAGATCTAAATGGGATAACCACCAACTAAACAGACAAGACGTATGTAATTATTATCTTATGCACAGGAGATCTTAATCAACCACTGACTGATAAGGAGGTAAAACTTAAAACTACTACCCTATTACGATATTACACTAATATTGGTTAATCACTGTCGTGTATGTGTTACGTCGCCTAGATGGTGCAAGTAGAGATAGGGAAAGAAATATTTCTTGGCTTTTATGCGAAGGCTATTGTTATTATCTTCCTGTGTTGTAGTTATCATCATCTATTGTGTTGTGGTTATTCATTTCAGTATTTAAGAGACCATTACATTATCTGTCCAACAGGCAAAGATTTTGTTTTTGTTTTTGTTTTTTTTTAAAAAAAAAGGTTTACAAAGACTGTATCCCTTATGATCCTACTGAGACTGCCATAACATGCAATCAATAGTACAATTAAAAAGGCTCCGATCAGGCAATAATAATAACTTTAATGATATTATTGTCCAATTGTTACTAACAATTGGTAATTACAAGAGAAGTAATATAAATAGTATACATGTATCTATATACTGAAAATCGTTCGTTAAGGGATCAAAATTCTGGCCAATACGAAAGCAAAGTCAACGTTTATCGGTCACGCGATGTTATATACAAACTAGGCGTCCAATTTCTTATTGTTATTTGCTCCTTTATGGTCATCGGCAGACCTTCTCAACTCTATGCCCTATCTACCAGTGCCTATTTCCTTGTAGCATGTGTAGGAAGTAGGCCCTGGTCGCCTGCAACTCAGAGTAAACCTTTGCCCATGTGTTCGCTGGGTAGATAAGGGAGGTTGGGTGCATGAAATGCACACAGCAGCAATGCTTCTTATTGGTTGTTAGGAGTTCGGAAGAATGTTACCTATCATGTTGAGATGGATTGAGTCGATCTATTAATGTCTCTAGAATTTACTATAAAAAAAAAACTTACATATGTATGTCTGTATGTGTCTGTCTGTATGTATATAGGTATATCTACTTGAATGAAGGCTTCCTTTAGATATCCAATAACATACCCTCCTCCATTTTATCATGTTATTTCCTCAAATCAGCAGTCATGGATGGAATGGTGCATTGCATATGGTCCAATTCCTTAGTAAGCTTGATCTGACAACCCAATCGGGATCTAGAAAGGAAAAGAGGAAGGTAAGGAACGACAGAAAAGGATAAGAGATAGATATATGTATGTCTATTGTAATTGTATAGGCGTATGTATGTGTAGTAATTACATAGAGTAAGTAGGTACCTGGTGGCCTTCCATATTATCCAATCCAACCAGATACCTACCCCTATCAATCCCCGCTCCCCAAGCCCTTCCACTCTTCCCCTCCCTCCCCTACCTATCTGTCAGGCCTACAGCCAGGTCTAGCATATCTAGCTCCTCATCTTCTGGTGGGGGTAGAGTTTTATAATGATCATCGTCTATAATAACATGACAGGTAGAGCAGGCCAACTCACCCCCACACGATCCTAGGGATAGAGAGGGTGAGATAGGTATATATAATAAGATAGAGTGGAATAACAGAATATAGGGCTGAGATACAGTACAACACTATCTGTATATTGGTATATGATAATATTATGCTATTTCTCTATCTTTTTTTTTTCTTTCCCTCTACAATGTCATATCATGCACCTAGACTACACATTAATAGACATTATCTATTCTATCTCATTCAATACATTTTCTCTATTTATCTCTACCACTTGATCATACCTCTCTACCTATATTATCCTATTCATACCTACTTACACATTAGTATAGTATAATATAGTAGTATAGTATAACATTATAACCTTGGTAATTATCCTTTTCCCAATACTCACCTTCACCATCAATATCCTTAACAACCAATTAATAGTGAGTTAAATGGTATACTACCTTCCAAATCTATGTCATTGGCATGTGCAACCTCCAATACTGTCTCTCCCTCGTTGCCATGTACCTCGAATTTATCACCATCTTCATCCGTAAAGGTGACATGGATTCTAAAATATAAAGATAATTAGGTGGGTAAGAGAAAATTCCACATGAATAGATGTGTGAGTGAGTGATAGTGTGTGAGTATTTGTGTGTGTGTATAGAGCAACAATAGATAGTATAAGAAAAAAAGAAAAATAAAGGTGTATGCAGTACTGTATGTGAGGGTGTGTAAAGGTATGTGTGTCATGATGTGTGAGCATATATATATAAATATTGGATAGTATAAGAAAGAAAAAAAAAGTGGTGTTTTATAGTATGTGTAATAGTATGTGTCATAGTAAGTATAATAGTATATGTATGATATTATATGTATTGTAAGATGTGTGCGATAGATGTGTGCGATAGATGTACACATACAATATATATATATATATATATATATATATAATATATAATATATGCAATAGAATAAACAAATAACCGCACGCGCACACACAAACAGACAAATAAAAGTACAAAGGTGCCGTCAACATCATTACATCTTTGAAATATTCAGTAGTAACTTACTTGCCGGCCATCAATGGAGTGGAAACGGAGAGCCATCTACTTCCTATAGTTAAAGTCTGGAGGGTATGACAAGCTATGAGAGGGACCCCTTCCGGCCTCCTACAAAACATGCCACCTATTCTAAACAAGGAGCTAGTATAATTCATATTTTATATATATCTGAGAAAAACATACGATAAATAATTGAATAATTGTATTATAATAGTATTAATTTGTTGTTTTGTCTGTAATATATATAATATGTTTTTGTTATTATTAAGTATTATATCCTGTTTATCTACTACGTTCGAAAGTGTTTTTATTGAAATTGTACATTTAATTGGTTATTCTATTATATTGGGCCAATCATAATATCACCAAACACCAGTACCTATTATCTACTAATCATATTTTATTTTCTTCTTTAATTAATTACTTTGACCAATTATAGGTAGATTTGAGCCAAAGTTGCCATAAATAGTTAAATAACTAGCATCAATAATGCTTCAACTGAGCCCTCTGTATGCCGTAACATTATCTTAATTTAACATAGGACTTAATAAATAATTTAGTAATAATTATAGTAAATTTACCTTATAGTAACTCTTTAGTCCAATTGAGCTAACAGACCCACGCCCGCTTTTATGAACCTATCTATCGAGATTTTAGTGATGCTTAATATATATTTTAATATTTTAATATCATAGTAGCCAGTAACACAAGTCATCTCCGAATAGATAGACAATTTGTGATCGTCTGTTGGTTTATAATGCTTACAGTTTCAATTTTACTTTTTATTTTCAAATGCACTGAAGTTAAGCCAAAACATTGTGCAAAACATGTATATTTTTTTACTTACTTTAGTTACATGATGTATATCGTGTTCGGTTTCTTGTTAGTCTCTAATTGTAACAAGTACGACTACTTTAAGATTTATTGCAAATAATGGATTCGTCAATGCCATTATTGCAATAGTGGTTGCGCAACATGTAGGATGATTGGACGTGGCCGGGTCGGATCTCAAGATGTCGTGGAAAATCTATAGCATATTTATACTATGATACAAATAGGTAAACTTCATACTCTCTTAGAAAGTATTTTGAAAATACTTTACAAAAATAACAATTAAGACGTATGTCACAACACAAAATCTCACAGCTCCTACATAAGTGGATCTTGATTATAATATTGCCAGTTGGCTCAGGTAATAATCAATAAATAACAGAACTCATTGCCATACCTACAAATACCATCTTTTCATGGAAAAATATTGGCAATCCCTCACAAAGATGAACCGATAGTTTTAACATAGACTCAGTACTAGGATGAAGATACTGAGACAAAACATTATATTATAAATTATTCCACATAAAAAAATGTATGAGCAAAAATACAGTGTTTTGCAAAGAAGATTCTTATGAACATAAGTCTAAAAATCTATAAATATTATATGATGCTCTACTTCTGTATATGGAAGTTATTTATATTTAATGTAAGCTAACACAGTTTTGGTTATATACAGATATAAGTAATTGACCAACGTTAGATAGTTACTTAGTGTATATATGATCTACTGAATACACTGAATCTTATTTCTATGAAAGCCTATCTGAAAAAGTACCGACATATGTGACTACAAAGAATTAAAATTAGAAGAGTTGGCTTTTATTTTAAACTTTTGCTTGCAAACGTTGACTGCCATCCGTAATGATTAGGATAAGAAATGCAACGCGTGATGAGATTGACAATTGATAGATGACACCATACAGTAAACAAACTGTGTGCATGAACCAATTTTTCAATTCTCCGATAATAGTCAAGGCCATAGCCTTAGAGCAATCTACTATAACCCTCTTCTTGTAAAGTGGCCTTAATTAATGATATTTTACACCCCAATTAGGGCTATAGATCTTAAGCTGCATAAAACAATTTGCTCCTCTACCTATGTAGTTGTATGCATGTTCAAGAATTTTTGTTTTTTATCCATGAAATTCCAATATCATAGAAACGTTCATGCATATACAATACTACATTCTACAGTAACAACTTACAGTTGAATAATGACATACACATACTGTAAAATTATCATAAGATTATACAGATATATAGGCTGTACATTTGTAACATCTAGCCCGTCTGAAAGCTTGTAATGGAAAAACAAAAAGATAAAGAAAAGTAACTGATTCACTAAGTTCTACAAAGAAAATATCACTAGTCAGGTTACTGCAAATACTTCAAAATAGAAGCAGCCACGTTAGTGAAAATCAAACACCAGCAACCCTATTGGAAATATACATTCTAGATCTGTTCATCTAGACAAATATAATACAGAATACAACTCAGCAACTCAGACTTCATTTGCTATGGACACTAAAGAGAACACATGCATCACGCACTAGGCTTTTACTAAATGGTAGAACCAATTTGAATAATGCCATTATTAAGGAGACACTTGTCACGGGTGATATCCATAACATCATCAAGCCCCGGCGATGGTTCAACCACCGAATCGCATTCCAATATGTAAAAAATCTTCCGTGATATACATATATTCAAGTTTATACTCAACTTGTAAATATTATAGCTTGTATAGAAGGGGATAGCTTTTGATTAGTTAATGAAACGCAAGATATACGGGACGAGGATCCTGTATACTGTTAGGAAGTTGTTTAAAACTGGAATCTGTGTATTGCATCTTAAAGACATTTACTGGTTATTAATACAAACGAGTCATTAGTGTTGCGCCGCACACCATCCGAGTTAGTGAAGAGTCTTAGCAAAGTGAATTAATTAACTTGATTAATATATTATAATATGTTTTTAAATGCTTTCCGATCCTCATGCTTATTTTTCGATTGATTACTCACTTTAGCGAGCAAATCCAAACCTCCCGATTAAATCATTTGATGGGATTTTGTTTTACTTTACGCATATCATGCTTTTAGTCACGCTTTCATCTCATTATCACTGGGTTTACATCACTCGCTTATGCTTTGTATGTGTTGATACAATATATATAGTCATGCATGTAAATCCAAATAAAAGTATTTCTACTGTAAACTGCATGAAATTTATTGGCTGTATACCTACATATGTTCAAATTATTCTGGGCAGACACTTAAACTTTATAGACATTTTTTGCACATATATCGTTCACTTATTTCAAACATTAGCGTTAATATCAATTGTCATTACGAAATAAAACCATATAATTAATTAACTATTCTTCTTTTCATGCTTGTATAGTCAAACAACTATTAGCAATTTGAGCTTTGGCTTTCGTAATTATAGATAAAAATTGACTATTTCATAATATTTAACACACGTCTTACAATGATAGAGAATAAACAAACATTTAATTTCCGAATATCCAACAATAATGATCTATTCCATTGCTTTTACAACAATTCTACAGAGGTTGGCCACCCATTAGAAACTACCATGCATTCATGGTGGAGCCCAATGTTGTAGCAAATAAACCAGAAAAAAAAACCTATTAAACAGCAGATCACTAATATTATCAACGCAATGCACATGAGCCAAATGAAGTTACTATGGTGTAGGAATTTGGTAGAAGTGGGGAATTCTTTGTTATGATAATACTGGAGATTATATTGACACTGAAGTTTACTCGATCTTATATTATCCAGAATAGTAGGGCACTCGAGTATCTTCACAGTCTTAGTATTACACGCAAGTTATAAGTTATAGATCCTACTTGTTAAAATATTATTTTCATTCCACATTATCAGAATCTGTGTCAGTTCTATCGACTTGTACACAACTATCGGAATCCCCAATTGTATAACCGGTAGAAGTTATTGTTGTTTGACCAGTGTAAATGATAGCTGCTTCATTAGACCTGTCTTTAAGTCATACTTGTTGTGCTAGATGTTCTATTGAAGGCCCATATACTAAATCCCTAGGTAACTGGCTGTAGTAATTATATCTCTGTTCTAATTTAGGAAGGGCAGATGTTTTGATCCACTTGGGTGCAAATGTGGAAATTGCACAATGAGATTAATCATTAAGTGGAGCTATGTCACTATGTAAATAAACACTATTATCGCTATCTAGTGTCAGTAAGCAATTCTCTGACTTCTGAATGAGTGAGCGATCTGGACACTAATTATCGTATACGAGAGCTAGTAGTAGATTAGACATTACAATAACGATGTGTATATTACATATTTATATATAATTAACTGCAAATTATTTTTGTGCGTTTACGAGAACTTCCAATTTTTGCTATTGATACCGAGCATGTATGAGCGGGTCGCGTATCTTTACTTGCGCTCCCGCATATATGTGAGCTGGGGAGTGTCTTTATTATTGACTTTTAGTCTCTTCTATACTTGTTTAATTACCAGGGCCAACTTTTGATTAACACCTATGTGCTGGGTTCAAATAACTTGAAATGAAGCCAATCATAAAATATTCAGTGTTTCCTTATATGGCTCATTGGCCAATTCACAACCAACATGCAAACTGTGTATCAACAAATCAATTATAACTACGTGTTCATTTGGAGTTAACATTACCATTTGGTCCACTATAATTGTCTAATCTTATCTTGATAATCTAATATTACTGTGGCCTCGTTTGGATGGCTCGTTAGCCAATTACCTCATTAGTAAATATACATTTTACTTGGTTGAAAACATTATTGCAATTGACTAATATCGGAACCATCCAAACTATGGGGGATTCATTCGGAGTTATTGCATAGAATATCGCAGTTATAAGGCAGGAAATTTCTCCCCTTTTGCATTGGACTTATTGGTCAAACGCAACTTGTTCTTCCGTATGGAATGCTTGACTTGAATACATCAAAACGGTTTGCAGTCAATCAAGTGCAAA
>NAOQ01000052.1:30466-41105 GCA_002751075.1 Ichthyophonus hoferi | reverse complement strand
TCAGTATTTAAAATTTATCTAAACTAATGAAATATAGGCCTATAAATGAATAAACTACCAAGGCCCATTGAATAAAAATCATACACATGCCGGCCACCTACACCAAAGGATGTACAGTGAATAAATATGGTCTAGTTGCAATTATAAATATACAGTTAGGTTATTAAAACATATATATATGATTGCTTATATTTTTGTGTACAGGTATACGTACATGTATATGTGTGTACATATGTTTGTATATATGTTTGTATATATATTTGTATATATGTTTGTATATATATATGTATATCCCTTAAGCCAAGATAGGGAGGAAGGAGGACGTATATAAAACTACGACCTTTTATAACCACTACACGACTCCATTCTGCTCAGCTCACCTACACATATATATTTATCAATAGTCCAACCAACCCACTACAAGTGAGACATGCTGCTATGATAACTAGATATAATGGGATCATTTGTTTTAATAATATTGTAGATCTAAACATATTTCTGATCTGAAAAAATAACATTTTTCAATACATTTTCTGCGGTGGAGAATCCTGTGGTCACCAAAAGAACCTAGGAATATGTGCCGGTAGATTAGTGCATAGGTATATTTGCTGTAATTTTTAAGATATGGTCCAGTTTCACAACCATTGCTGTTGCAATATACACGCACATATGACTGAATGCCGATCTCTTATTGGTTTAACTTATCTTTAATTTTTATCTCTGGTTATCCTAGTTACAAGTATGTTTATTGGTACCTTGTCAGGTACTTCCCTACTTTTATCCAATCAATCACAAATGTTTTCCTTCAGTTAACTTGCAATACTTTCACAGGTGTAATTAAAGATATTATTATAAAATGTTCTACAATATATATATACTTTCACACCCATGAAAAGCAAGTAATAAAACTAAAGTAACTGTAATATGAATCAGCCATAGTAGAACAGAGAGAGAAAGAGGGAAAGGGAGGAAAGAGATTTAATATATTACGCAGGAGAAAGAAAACATCAAAATAGATTTTTTTGTTTTATAAAAATATACTAAAGTTGATTTAAAGATATTTAGTGTAGGTTTATGGCGGTAAAGCCAGTGTAAAGTACAATAGGAAAGAGGTATAGTATAGTAGAGTATCTATGCTAAGTGTGTGTATGTGTGTGTATATGTAATGCTAAACAGGAAAAAAAGAAGAAGCAAGTAAGCGAATAATGGGAGAGCGGTTTTAAAATGATCATAGATAAACACAAATAAACAGAATGCAGCAATATATTTTTATTTTACATTTTAGCTGTCAACATGCCAACAGGAAAGCGCTTTAAAATAATTAAAATCATATATATATATATATATATAATGTAATAGTATACGTTTAAATTACACCATAACTGTTAACATACCAACAGGAAAGTGTTTAAAATAATTTAAAATTAAATATGACGATATAAATAAATGAATAAACAATGCAAATCATACCTGTATACCCTTGTTTTATTGCGTCTATCGTAACCAATAGACAATACAATTTATAAATTTAAGGAATCATTAATTAAAGTTTGGAATTGTTATTGGTTTAAATTTACTTTACCAATCAAGTCGGACTTATATATATATATAGAGTGCAATAATAGCCAATCAACTTACGTTATATCCTTTGGCACCAGAAACTATTTCTGTGATACATCGAATTTCGGCAGTAGTTATCCCCCCCAGCACTAAAACAATCACATCCGATTGGTCCATGGGACGAGGTTTAGTGGCCATAAAACGACTAAGAGTAGTATGTGTATGTTAGTATGGTAGTGAGAGATTAATTATAGTATTTATACCAATTATGTTAACTATAATAATTATATATCATTGAAGTATTAATTTTAGGTTATTGTTAGTAAGGTAGGTATATTTAGTATATCTAATATATTATTGATATAGTAAATGAGGAAATGGCACGTGATTATTGGTGCATGGTTTAATGGTAGGTGATTATTGACGTATATTGTAATGGCAGGCGATTATTGATGTATGATTCAATGATAGATTATATAGTTGAGCATGAAAAACGAGAATAATAGGAGAAGAGAGAGAGAGAGAAAAAAAGAGGAAGATGAAGGAAATATGTAATCAAGTAATAGTGAAGTTACTTCAAACCAAAACAAGTCATTGGGTGTTTAGTAGTGTACAATATGTACAATATACTATATCATACCATATCATATAATTTCACCTTTACCTGACATAAATATTGCATAGGCTAATGCCCAAACATACTATATTAAATACATAAAAAAAACATAGAGTATTACATCTAATCTAGCATCTTTTCACTATTCTCATGGCTTTCAGAATGTTTTTTTATCTATCTATTTTTGCTGTATCTGTATGTACTTGTACTTACAAACTTACATAAAAACGCAAATATTTTTATACGTATTATCATGCCTACATACATACATACAGAGGATATAATAGGATAGGATAGGACAGTCTACCCAAAGCACAAATGAAGATAGGATTATATACTATCAACACTACAACAGCATATACTACATAATAGTATACTATCGTATATACTACGTACCATAAATATTACCATAACTACTATACTATACTATCACACTGTGCAAACTATCTTACTATGATACTGTCATATATACTATTATACATCTATTATACAATATGCATACTATTATACATCTATTATACAATATACATACTATCAAACTATCATACTATATAAATAATCTTATATTATACACATACTACAATACTATCATGCACACTATTACGTTATCATACCATATACATACTATCGTACTATCATACTGTCATACTACATACATACACAACACGACATACTATATATACATCAAACTACATACTACCTACTTAAACCCACTATATATTTTACTACGTAATCCCCCTGTAAATGATTGGTGCTGTAGTTCAGGAACTTCTTGTTGTTTGACTAGCGTTGTCTGCAGTTTTAATTGCACATAAACCATAGTTAGTGCCAGAACAGAAACTTAAAATTTGAAATTTGAAATAAATAAAATAGGTGCTATTGGTGTAAATAATTGTATACAAATTATGGTTAGTACTAGAAAAGAACTTTAAATTTTAAAATTAAATATGATAGATTTTATTAGAGTATAAATGTCTATCTATTATATAAGATGATATATTATTATGGGATATATATGATAATGTAATATATGGGATAATATAATATAAGGGAGTATCTACGATAGTATAATATAGTGCAGAATATAGGATCATATAATATAATATAGTATATAGAATAGTATAATACAATATCATCTATAGTAGATAGTAGATAGTATATAGTATTACACTGCATTTCCTACCTCTAGTATAGTAGCTAACCACGGTTTATAGGGCGTAGACGTGGTCGTGAAGTCATCTTGTGTTAAAAGGGACCTGAGAGAGAAAGGGAGAGAGGGAAAGAGAAAGAAAGAAAAGAAAAGTAACTTTTAAGAAAAAATAAATAGAACAAAAATGATAAAAAAGGAAATAAAGGAAGAGAGGCAATTGGAGGGCCCATCTTATTATCTAGTAGTATAAAGGCAGAAGAAAGAGATAAAACCTATAACATAAATGCACAAATTAAAATCGCATACATACGTCATTACACCTCACCTCATATACCCTTATCCCTTATTAATATAAACCAACCATTACCGTGTAATTGTGTAGCCCATCCTGATTCCACTCAATGAGCGAAGCTTTTTAATACAAACAGCCAATACATCGTCCAGAATAGAGAGCTTAGTATCGGAATCCTCCAGCGATTGATTGTCTTTAAACGCCATAAACAATTAGACAGTGACATTTAAAATAAATACTAACATATATATTTATACTGCCAATCAGCTTCATGTATTATGTATTAGAATTTTAAATACCCTGCTATACAGAGGCACAATTTTGTTTTTAGGAATAATACTTTTTAAAAAATAATATCATTAGATTTTGACAAGTCAACCTTGAAAATTAGGCCAACTACACACTTTTCTACAATTTCTTTTTATGAAATTGCCTTATACATTGACAATGACAGGAAAGATATTCATTGACATAACACACATACATACATACATACATATATACATACATACATACATACATACATACATACATATATACATATATACATACATACATACACACACACGTGCATACATACGCACATGCATACATACATACGTACACACATACACATACACATACACATACACATATACATATACATATGACCTAATATAGAGAAATAAAAACAAAAACACATACCTAATATAGAAAGATAAAAAACAACGCATACCTAATATAGATAGATAAAAAACAACACATACCTAATATAGAGAGATAAAGACAACAACACATACCTAATATAGAGAGATAAAGACAATAACACATACCTAATATAGAGATATAAAGATAACAACACATACCTAATATAGGGAGATAAAGATAACAACACATACCTAATATAGAGAGATAAAGATAACAACACATACCTAATATAGAGAGATAAAGATAACAACACATACCTAATATAGTATTTGCTGCTCCCGCCCACATGGTATTTCCAGCCAATCCAGTGATAGCTCTATTAGCTAATCGGTATCGCAAGATTTCCTCTTCTTGTTTATCGACTGGTACTAAATCACCCATTACACCTACCATAAAGAGAATCAATTGGAGAACGTCCTGCGATAAAATAAGGAAGATACTAAATATTAGTTGATTGAATAATATCTTGTGATATAATAGCTATATATGGTATTTATGTATATAGTAATGTGATTTTTACCAATCATATATTTTTATATATTATATTTTATAAAAATAGGTTCGTAAATACATACACACACCTACATACATACTTATCTATGTGTATCCGCCTTCTCATCATTATAGCTATACATCTATACATTTATATACCTATATACTATATACCTACATACTATATACCTACATACCTACATACCTACACACCTATATACCTATATACCTACATACCTATATACCTACATACCTACACACCTATATACCTACATACCTACATACCTATATACCTATATACCTATATACCTACATACCTATATACCTAACATACCTACATAAACCCCAATTAAAGATGAGTTTACTAGTAGGGCCCCCCCACTATATATCCATCACACCAACCCACCATCACAGTTAATCTGCTATCTTCTAGCATGTCAATCAATTGAATAAACAGCCCTGTGCTATCTGTCCCCTGATAGGCACACATTAATAGCTCCTGCGCGATTGGATATAAGTCAGTGCATAATTTCGACAATTACATATATGCATGTGTATGTACATAGCTATCTTAATCTAATATAACACAACATAACATAATATAATATAATCCAATCCAATCCAATATAATGCCGTCTAATCTAAGCCAATATACTATACTATACTATACTACATTGTTATTAAAAACCCATCTACCTATCCATGTAGTTATAGTTAACATACACGTAAACCCCATGTTTCTCAGATAAACCCAGCGTATCTCTGTCTAATATTGCAATATTTCAATCATACCTATTTTGTGTTCGTTTTTTTTTTTGTTTTTCAGTGTGAATAGTCTTACTAGGCTTAATATTTATATTATATTATATTATATTACATTATATTATGCTATAATATCAAATAATATAATATAATATGCTAGGTTTTATAATATAATAACATATTAAATGTTTTCTACGGCATCTTCTCTATATAGACATACGTAACTCAACTTTCATACTTGATGGCCAGGTTATTGAGTAATGAAAGGTTTTTTGATATATAATATATAGATATAGTATACCAAAATACCTTTTGGGCGGCAAGTAATTCATCCCAGGTACCGTTCTGTGAGGTTTGCATGGCCTGTATTGTAGCTAATGCCACTTGTATAAGGTGTGTGTGCTAGAGAGATAGAGAGGGATAGTATACAGGTTAAATATAGGTGGGGGTGCATGTGTTGGTGGAAAAGGATGGGGTAAGGATAAATTTATAGAGATAGATAGAAAGATATATATATGCATAAGAAATACACGTAAAATGACGAAAGAAATACTAGAAAGAATAGAGACAAAAGGGAGAAAGACATCGATAACATAGGATGCCAACCAGAACAAACACAGGTAAGGACACCAAATGATTGCTTTAAATTATTGTTTGTTTGCCATCCATACAGTCAAGTTCAAATGAAAAACGTCAAGGTATTAAGGGCGCGCTCAACAACGCCAGACTTATCTCATGATTTGTATATATGCATGTTTTTGACATGTATCGCCCTATTACACGATTCTGCCATGTTTTATATAGACCACCATGTGTACAGGTAGGTTAAGATGAGTGTGTGAAAGAAAAAAGAAAGAAAAAGAAAGAGAGAAAGAAAGAAAGGGAAAAAGAGAGAGAGAGAAAGGGAGAAAGTAGACTACCTTCTCCACTGAAGACATACCAGCCTTTTTCAAGGCATCCAAGAATGTCAATAACTGTTTATCAGTAACCCGTCCAGGATTAGACTGTAAACGCATGGGAATCTTATCTTTAGTCATAGTAGTGACAAGTACCTAGATAGAGGGATATATATATTATATAGTTAGTTATATTTCCGGTTGATTTTGGTAATGAACCTATCCATTAATTTGTAATGAGTTAATTGATTACAGGATGCATTCCTCCTTCTGATCGGTAAAAATAACTTTTAATTAATTACGGCAGGTACTCCTCTAATTATTGATATATAGTGTAAACGTGTGCAGGCATACATCGGCAGTGAAACAGTTATTATTATTTTACTTAAAGGCCCAATAGGGTATTTCCTTTAAAATATAGTTTTCTCGGGAAGTATATTTAGAATATTATATTAGCAAACATTCACAAGTTAATCCGTTTTCCATTTTTTTTATTTTTCATCATCTATCCAATTTCGTGGTAAGATTAATTATATATCAGAGTTAATGGGTCATTTTTGATATATATACATAATGTTATAGTATATTATATATATCAATTGCGGTATTAGAGGTACTATACTCAAAATTCCTTCAAAGATCATCTAACCATTCAATCCCTATCAAGATTATTCATACCCAACCAATCATTATCACCTTTCTTAACTGTTGCAGCGCATTTCTTTCCTTCATCATAATCATATCAGCCAATAAGGGTCCAGCTATAGCGTCTCCAGGGTGAATAAAATCTCCCCCTACTGATTCACTCCCTATAATTGGTGTAGACGTCACAGCCATACCCATATATGAGTCTATTATTGGATCACCAGCATCGTCGTTGATATCTGCCAATATTTATGCAATAAACAGCATCTAATTAATAAATAACTAACAATCAACGTGGAAAAACCACTAATTAACCTTAATTAGTACTATTTACCACTCGGCAATTGAAATAAACTATCTTTAATTAGACCTCTCCACACCATATTTGTCCCATATTACCATATATAGGAAATATATCTAGCAACCAATCGTACTCTGGTGTTTACTATTCCTACATCCTCATCCCTAACCCAATCAAATCATAGAATAGCAACTGAATAAATACAGCGACAGTGTCAATTGGGATATAAATATATATATAATGAACTCATAAAGGGCAACATTATATGGGCCATACCTATTGATAGTGATTGGGCCTTAAAGTATAGACACTATACTATAGGTAGATTAGGAGGAAGTGGGAGAAATGGAGTTGTAGCTGATATCTCTAAAAGAACTATAAAAATATAATAATTACTTTATCAGCATAATAGGGAATTAGCCTGATCATGCTTATTACTAGTGAGTACTATATTGTACCATGGTATAATACCTATATACTATACTACCTATATATTATACTACCTATATATTATACTATCTATATATTATACTATCTATATACTATACTGCCTATATATTATACTACCCATATATTATACTACCTATATATTATACTATCTATATACTATACTATCTATATACTATACTATCTATATACTATACTGCCTATATACTATACTGCCTATATACTATACTGCCTATATATTATACTACCCATATATTATACTGCCTATATATTATACTACCTATATACTATAATACCTATATAATATACTACCTATATAATATACTACCTATATACTATACTACCTATATACTATACTACCTATACGCTAGTATATAAGAATCCATGTATCCTAGATGGGGTGAAAAACCACGGTCTCAAGTGAATATTTCTAGAGTATAGTTTATTAATCCCAAATGAGATACTAGGAAGTAGGTGAAAACATATCAAAGACAATTGATGATATGATATATCCTATGATATGTTAGGATATAATGCGACATGTTATGATGTAGGTGTAGCGAGAGGTAAAACAGGAACCTCAGCCTAATGCCACAGAGAGAGTATATAAGGAAAGCATAAGACAATGATGGGGAAGACAGTACAGACAGTCCCAGTACCTTGTTTGTTGATAGGTAAAGGCAGCACTGGTTGCATGTCCACCTGTGAATCAGATACAGTATTTATGATCCGGTCCGCCAGAGAATCGGATCGGAATAGTGGCCCAGCTATATCTACTGTCCTATCTACCACAATTAAGGTGGCTAATTTACCCTCCTCTCGACCCTCCTTTACACCTGCCAGTAAGGTAAAGAATTAAGTTTTATAGCAGAGGCTAACAATTGGCTAAAGGTTTTATTATATATGTCAAATAGGTAAGATATATTATTCGTGCAATCTAATAAAGTTTTTTTGTTTTAGTAATTTAGCAATTTGTAAGAGATAAGTATAGTATATCATCTTCTAGTGGTTTAGGATCATTTATATATATATATACATAAATACATACACATGCACACATACATACATACATACATACATACATACATACATACATACATACATACATACATATATATATACATACACCGATACAAACCTACCCCTCCACTTCCCCCTCCCGCACACACAAACACGGTACAACAAAGACAACAACGTGTACCCTAGCAACCAACTGCTAATGATTGATCGCTCTCACCTCCCTGAGCTCTCATCTGTAATGCCCTTAACTCACGGACCAATAGCTGGGCAGAATGACCTGCCACAAAACATTCTACTTGTAGTTCAAGTGAATTCAACATGGATAACTAATGAATCAGAAATGTATTAGTGAATGCAATAGGGTAAAAATCACCAAACTTCATTGTTTTATTTTATTTTATTTTCTTCAAGTGGTGTAAGCCAATAATTTATTTAATATTGTACTTATTACAATCTAATTGGTTAAGAATGCCTATATTATAATGTTTAATTTTAATACATTTTATTTTATTTTTAGGTTCTTAATATAATAATTCGTTTAAGATTATGATAATTGCAATCTAATCATTGGTCTAATCATCCACATATCATATTAGTCGCAATTGATCGGCAGACTACTTTATTTTTTAATTGTGTTATGTACCATATATAGCTATATATATAACATAGCAAAGTAAGCGTCGTGATAATTAACTAATTAATTAAGGCTGGGTTCTGAGAATTCTCCATATAAAATACTATATTTAGAAAGCATAAAAAAGATGTGTTTGAGATAATTATATTATTATATCACATTACTGTATTATTATATCACTATATTATAATATAACAGCATTATACAAGAATATCTTTACACTCCTATATATACATACCAAGGTAGCGGCTAATAAGTGGTATTGTTTCTGAACCAGCGGAGGTAACATATGGATATTGACGTCATTTATGTCTCCCAGGTTGATGCGCTGTGCGCCAGTGAGACGGTCTAGCCCTCCCATTTGCTTCTCAAGATAGGCTATAAGGAAAGAGAGAGGGGGAGAGAGAGAGAAAGAGATAGAAAAAGAGAAAAAGTAAGGGAAAAAAAGTTAATCCATCACTACAACAAACCCTCGTCTATACCAAATAACCGGCAACAACATACTATATTCCATTGGTTATCGCATAGATCTCCCCAATCTATCTCTACCTATCATACGTTATTTATAAACAACTTAATCAAATTAATTCAATAGCAGAACAGTATTAATATCAGATAAAACAAAACTCATTTGCTGCAGTTCCCCTAACAATAGATCTATGAATATTACCAGTACTCAACATATATATATATGGTCTGGCTGGATATATACAAGGCTAGAGGTAGATCCAATAGTTTAAAATAGTAATATATATATATGAATAGAATTATTTATTACGTACATTAATATCAAAAGACACACATATATACTGATAATATACAATGCTATTAACCTACAAATGGTGGTATATATGTGCATGTATGTATGTAGGAATGATAGTATATATGTATATATATACACTTAACTATACAATACAGTTACCTGATATGGGTACGGTGTCTAGTGGGCAGAGGGGGAAAAAAGAATCAAAAGCAGGCATAGACAGGGTAGACGGAAGAGGGAGAAACCCATAGAGAGGGATAGAGCTGTACATATATGGGGTTAGAATGCGTTAGAGCGAGGGGTGGGTCTGCATGAAATATTACATACAAACATGTATGAATTATACATACATACATATATATATACATATATAC
>NAOQ01000051.1:227337-243439 GCA_002751075.1 Ichthyophonus hoferi | reverse complement strand
GTTGGATGGGATGATTCTGTTGGGAGTATTATAGTTGTCATCCATATTTTCTTCGAATCGACCACTGAATGCATATCATCTTGAATAGGTGGAGGGGTGATGATCTTTGGCAGTGTGGAATTTGGTGTGGAACCCATAGCCCTGTTAAAAATATATACTTTTTACATATCAGTATATATTTTTAACAATCCTAAGTTAAAAAAGGCAATAACAGGTTTTATTATTAAGGTTTCTAATTCACCTTTATTATGAGGAAGTAAGAAACAGAGCATTGTAGCTAAGAGTCCAAAGCTCTCTCTTTGATCTCTAGCTTCATTATCATTGCATTAAGGTAATAAACTATACTGTCCTTGTAACTTCCAATGGAAGAGTGTTACAAAATCGTTCAACTCCAGATGACCAAGTAGATTGGTCAAAGCTCTGAAAACAAGTGAATAATAGAATGATTGTTCAATTATTAGTTGATAGTACAACGTTCTTAATCAGGTAAATTTATTGGTCAATACATGAAATGTAAGTAAGCACTAGAATTAAATGAAATAAATAGCTACAGAACCAATCAGATTAACACATAATAGTATTAGCTCATTTAGATGAGATCAGATAATTCTAGTGGTCCTCAATAGTCTTTTGTAAACGGCATTTTTATAATTGGTTTCATTGACATTAATAAAAAAAAACCATGATTGACACCTGTAATAAACACATGTTGCGGAAAGGATAAAAGTAGCAAAAACAAATAATAATAGACAAGGATTAATGACGTTTCAATTATTATCAAACAAAACCTTGCATTTCTTATATATATATCTATAATTATATAATTTATCTTAATAATTAAAAGATACTTGTTCTGTATTCCATAATCATTGTATCTTTATTGTAATATCTAAATAAGTACTAGCACTTTTAAATGAACACCAGTGTTCTGAGAGTACAGCTTCTATTAACAACACTGAAAATTGCTTACTTACATTTGAGTCCTACAACGCATTAAATACATACCAATTCAGCATCTCTCAGTGATAGAACACACTATGCCATAAGCACTATCACACCCAAGTGCATTAAGGCAGGAGTACCTCCTGCACTCAAAGCTGAATACAACCACAACAAACAATTAGAGATAGAATCAGCATATATACCTGCCATTATATTGCTTTCTATTGAAAGTGGATCAGCACTAAGTATTGCATCTACTGCTAGCCCAGCCAAAGACACGTATGCAAAAAAATCAGATTACTCTAAGATTCAAGTGCTCCCTGACTAAACCTAATTATACTATGGTTATATAGTTTTTGGTAGGTGACTGACCTATCAGTCATATCTTAGTGTTGTTGTTCATTTTAACAACCAAGACATCGGATTAAAATTAAAATTAAAATTTATTAAATGCAACAACCTACAATTACAACTTTAGTGCTATCAATATTCTGGAATGCTTAGCTCTAGATAATCATTTTCCCTTATCAAGTTAAAATAAGATACCTTACTTTGACCTCTGGTTAAGTCACTTTCAAATGTTGAAAGGTGTCTAGTAATAATTATTAATGACCTTGAGTAATTGTAAATCATCTTGGTTGCAGTGACATTCTGCTGCATTAATTATCAACTTAATGTAAAATATATCATTCGTGATAGACCTATATCTTTAAAGAAATGATGCTATATACCGCTCATATACTTAATACACACAAGTACATACTATCTATATTTGACAACAGTTTATAAACAGTTAAACTAGAAATACATTTATGCTTTTATGATTCATAGTTATGTAATTTGCAAGGTAAAAAAACCTGGCCAATATCTGCTCTTTCCACAAATATATAACCAAGTTAGAGACATAAACTTTGGACCAATTAATAGCACTCTATAATATAATAAAACGTTATTATAAAACTGCTATGATGAAGTTCACCTGAGGAATTCAACAGAAACATATATGGCAAGAGAAAAAGAGAAAAAACGTAGCCATGACCATGTTCAAGCCATCCCAGTTAGCCCATGAAAAAAAAAGAGTAGGCCCCCCTCAGAGTTAAGGGAAGTATCGCTTAGGGTACAGCAGAGCCCAGCTCTTACCCACAGTAATCCCACAGGTACAAATGTATCAGTCTCATCTCTCAACAATTTTCTACAGACCACTCTAAGTTGTTTATTTAGATTATTGTTTTGAATAGTTTCTGTGGTAATGCTTTAGTCATATTTGGATTTTAAAAAGAATGAAATTAAACAGCTGTATTAATTTGATTAATAAATACACATTAAAATAATATAATCTCATATTAAGCTCCAAGGCTAGTAAAGGCATTGAAATTTCATTTTAATATGACCCCCCCCTTCTCAGAAATATATTTTATATAACAATTAGGACAAATCTATGTACAAATTAATTACCTTCATATTCTACTTTAGTAGTGCATTTGGAGATTGTTTGTAACTACAGAACTTTGCAACATATATAGTCTAAAAATGAATTTTGTTAGTAAAAGAAATTTCATAATTAGCACTTTATGAATCTAAAAAGAAACAACTTACAGACAGATTGTCAATTTCCTCATACATGTGAAAGGCATTTTTCTATGATTTTGAACAAAAAAATATAAAAGGATAGCTTAGCAATTTACAAGGTACTGGTTAAAATGGTGAAAGTAATAAAAAAACTGAGATATGTAGTGATAATTTGTTTTTTTGAATAGATCCCAGGGTATAGCTATTGCCCAATCTATTACAGGAGCACAAAACTTCACCTCTATTAATCCTACTCAGACAACTTTGAGTAATTTCTCTACTAATTTCAATTTATAGATATATACTGACCCGAAGTGTCATAGCAAACATAGTTATATGCCTCTGAACATTCTCTAGAAACCAGGATATAATAACTAATACGTATTACATACTAATTAATAATTTTGAGATACTTTAAAATAAACCACTCTACAAAATTTTCAGGGTTCATAATATTACTAACTCATTAATTTAGCTATTACTATTATTCAGTGATTTATGTTTATTTCCTTATAAAAAAGAGTTTTATCAAAAAGTATTACTGGCAGAATAGAGTAGCCCATCCAATTCATATTTTGAATGATAAAAAATAATGGAGTACTAAGAAGCACTGCAAATACATTCAAGTAAAATGCTATTGTACCAAGGATGCTATAAAAACTAAAGATGTAACTAGCAGGCCTGTTTTTACCTAGAAACAATGGACTGATATACCCATAAAATTATCTGCCCTTAAAAGTTTCTTAAGAATTGGTTGTATACAAAATATGAATGCATAGATATGACATCCCCATGAAATATATGTGTGGTGAGCAACATTATACAAGTCTAGTTACCTTTTTTTAAAAAAATATACCAACTCGTGTAACTAATATTATTTAATGGGTATATGTTACTATGAAAAAAAGTAATCAAAAAAGGAATGTTTGTAGATTGCTAATCAGTAGATGATTCATTAGAACTGTAGACATCCATGGTTGGCCTAATGATTTTCATTAGGGGTTTATCCCCAAATTGTTTGTTAAATATAAAGATAATCTGATGCTGAAATTACCATCTAGATTAGTAATCTATTATCAACAGGATAGACTACAACGATTCACACCTGATATGAGTAATTATGAGCAGGTGTATTGACAGAATCATACAATGCAAATACATAAGAACCCATGATCATTGTTAGGAATTTGCAATTTTTTGGTTGTAGCCATATTAATCCGTTTAGGTGAGAACATGTTAACAATCCTTATCCACAGATATTTTAAAGCATTATAACATATGGTGAAAATAATAATTGTGTTACAAGACTGTTTACTCTGATGGAACACATAGTTCAGCCGATTAGCTGATAAGAAGTGCATCGTGAAGAAATTAATCCAACATTAGTTTATTGAATAACATTCTTAATCAGATGAGATAATTTGTCAATACCCAAATGTGAACATTTACCCTAATAAGGTAATTGGCTATAAAAAAAAGCTATCCAAACAAAGACATGATACTTTACATCATCAGAATAAGATCAGATAATTCTAGTGGGCCTCATTGGTCTTCTGTGTATTGTATTAGCCAGTATGTGTCTTTATTCACATCAATGGACATGGCCGCATTGACATACAGGACAAACAGGTGTTGCAGAAAGCATGAAAGGAAAGGAAATAACAAATAAAGACCCCCTTCTCACACATACACGCCTCCACCCAGCTAATACAAAATACAAAATCACCTATAATACACCAAACTTTGCATTTGGTTATTTAATTAAACAACATCATAATACATTTTTACATAGTCATTACATTATTAATGTAATGTCTAGTTTGCTATTGGCATTCAAATATGATATTCAGTTTTCAGATCACTTACTCGATCAGAACTCAGAGAACCGTCTACTAACATTAAATAATGATAATAATTATTATTCACATCGTAATATAGTATCCCTTAATGATCGGTCTTATTGTGCAATTTCCATATTCGCATTTAAGCAAATCAAAGCATCTAAAAAAATAATCACATGGCCAGAATCATAGTAAAACTTGCTACCACATCATAAGGTACCCATCATTTCACAGCCACTGCATTCCGCGCCCTATTGGCACAAAACCTGCAGACTGGCACATCCTTAGTATAGAACCAGGTAGGCTGTAGAAGGCGCTGCATGGAGCAGTCACCACACAACACCTTGCCACAGCCCCGGCAAATATACTGGTGAGACCAAAGGAGAGTTAGCAAACATGCAGGTGTGCCCAGGCAAAGGTTTGGCTGCACCAGTGTGGATCGGTGTGGCTGTAGCTCCATATTCTTTCACTAATAACATACTATATCCTACTATATACTATACTATTTCATATATGCATATCTATGCTAACATATTCAGAACAGCTACATGTTGTATTAGAGTGGCACGACCTTGGGATGGTCATTGGAGTGTGCATACTTAAAGTATATACTCTCTACTAATAACTAGCTGTACATAGGAGGATATATAAGCCCTCATCCAAGGGGCTGCATGTCATAGAGACAGCATAGCATGCCTCTGTTGCATTGACATCAGTGGGGCCTCCAGTGTAGAGGCCGGAAGCAATAAATAGATATAGATTTGTTGTTATGACATCAGGACAGTTAAATCTATTGCAATGGCAAGGTTGCATTCTTTACTTATCTAATGATGCTATTGGTTTACTATCATCCTTACCCTAACCATACAGAGCCACTACATACTTCTAAAACATTAACCCTCTCACCATACCTTCATGAAATTAGAGAATATGTTTTTGGCCCAACCAATTTCAACAAATATCTTGGCCCATCTTGAAAAGACGTGCTTTAGCCATAGCAAGGGAAACAGGGAGGGAGCTAGAGGAAGGGGCAAGAGGGAGGTATTTTCCTATATAACCTATAATCTATAAAACTTACCTTGACGGACAAAGGAGAAAGCGCGGTCTTACATGACATACAGGCATTCACAGTGCCCTACAAAACATTATAGCCTTAGTACCCCATCAAGACCTTCCTATACTTTACTGTAACACACCAGGCTTCTTACCGGGGATGGCCACGCTGGAACCTGGTTCTCAATACTGTGGGGTAGGATATATAAGTCAGGCCCATCTTAGTCAAACTATATTAACACCCTAATATCCAGCACTGCCACATAAACACCTCCAAAAGGAAAAAATAATTCAAGAACAGAGAAAACCCCAAAATCTTACTTTAACTGGATGGTCAAATCTGGGCCAATCATGGCTTTAGCGAGGTCTCCTTCTATCCACCACCCAGAGATTGTCAGTAATATCTATATACTAGGTATAGTTCATATCTACCTTAATATACTATAGCTATATCTATCTACCTTAGTAAATATAACTATATCTCTCTACCTTAGTGTATTATAACCTATACACCTACCTGATTTCGCCCAGAGGTCATCCAACCCAGTTTTAGCCTCCTGACTTGTGACCCGTGACATTGCCTAACAGATCAATGATATGTGAGTTATAATGCCCATATATGGGCACCCACCGCCCATTACTTACCAACTTCAGGCCAGCCCGCCAATGGGAACATGTAGCCTCAATTTGATTATCTATCTGTTCAGTATATGATTGGAGGCGTGCCATGCTGTTCTCCAGCCACGCTACCTCCTGCTGCAGCTCTACCTATCAAGGGGTAGTATTAAAACCTCTACCTATCAAGTGACAGTATTAAAACCTTTACCTACTAAGGGGCAGTACTACCACCTCTACCTCCGGATGCACAGCAGCTGCCTACTCCCCTACATTCACTACCTACCAGGCTAAGGTCCTGGCCCGTCTCCTGTGGATGTACGTCGGGTTCATGCTGGCTGTAGGCCAATGTCTTTATTACTACCCCTCTACCATCCCTAGATAAGCAAGCCCCATCCCCCATCCCACAGCCAGCATATACAATTCCTAGAAAACAATCCCATCCAGACCCCCATAGGAGACTTAACAGCCAGGCACTTAATGATAGATAGATAGGGGTTGAACGGGTGGGTAAGGATAGTGGACATATGCATGTCACAAGGAGTAGGGGAAGTGAAGTTATGGTTAGCAGGGTACTGAAGAAGCTGACTCTTAAGCTATGGGCAGGACAGAAAGATGTATGCGAAGACAATGTAACCCTAGTCCTGCAGGGCTCTACTATATCACCCTTTATTACTCCCTACGCCCCCCCCCCCACCTCCCTTCTCTGGTAGGCTAATATTCAGGCATAATGGTTCTCTGGTTGTATAGAGAAGCACACATACCAGTATAAATCCGTCCATATCGCCGTGTGTTGTGGCTCTGTACTAGGTATGAGAGGCTTGTCCTGCAAGACGGCTTGTTAGTGTTCTTGCCCCCATCTCCCCCTCTCCCCTCCTCTCTTCTCCCCTAGCACTCACATAGGGTGTATACAGGGCATTGGTATAGATCTCCTTGGTGGCCTCAATGTAGTCCCACACTGATACTGTATGCTGTGGTATTCTGTGTTTTTCTCTGCAGGTAGCAGCCCTCTGTATAAGCACAGTCCACTATAGAGCCTTGTCCCATACAGCCTCACAATATAAAGTCCATTGAGTTGTTAAATGTAAAGTTTTACAACCAGCGGCAAGGTTACAAACATAAACCCAAAATGAGCAAGCATACAGAGGAGATAGAAAGGAAGAACCCAAAATATATAGGAGGAGTTACAATAGAGAGAGAGACAGAGATAAACAGCACGCAGAGGGCAAGGAAAGACAGATACTGTAGTACTGACACCATGACACTACCTGTACTTCTGGTAGTTTCCTAAGAAGGTTCCAAAGCGGCACGAGTATAGTTCAGTATGCTATAGTAATAATAGAGTAGAAGGGGACGGGACACACAGGTGAGATAAACTGATAAACTAGTGCATCCTAGTAGGAAAGGCTTTAGAATATCACATGGAACACAGGCGCCTAGGGCCACAGTATGATTGTGGAAGGATGGGGGAGAGGGAAGGAGTGCATGACACACAATAAAATCCCTTCCATACTGACTGTATCTAAAGAGAAGTAAACAGGATGGCTAACTAATAGATGGGTAGGTAGGTAGGTAGGTAGGTAGATAGGTAGGTAGGTAGGTAGGTAGGCAGTACACAGACAGACTCAGGAAAAGGTAATCTGCTCTACATACAACATACAGGAGGGGTGTCTTACCAGAGTGGTCAGCAGGAGGGCATTGAACTCAAAGGCAGTGGGGTATTGCTGTAAGATCTGCCAGGTGCAGTCGAGAAACTGAGGAAAAACATCAAGGTTATTAGGAAGCCTATAGGGGTCTCCCCTCCCTCTCCCTCTCATGTGGTCACATATCAACCAGAACGTTACAGGCAGGCTAGAGAGGGCACAGGGAACCTGCCTGGGTAAACACGGGCGACATTTCTTTGCGGTCACCTCGCAGAAAACCACAGCGGGACATGAACTTGTGACCAAAGGATAGCCACTCCTTGCATATCAAGGTCTATTGAGAACCTAGTCAGTGAAATTAGGTAGGGGTGTTGATCACCTCTGTAAGGGGGGAGATTACATACCTCAAAGCCGTGGATAGTGCGATAGAAGGGGTCAATGCACAGCTGGGCTAGACCTAGAGGGTCCCCTAGTTAGCACCGGCCCCTACAGCCCCCTGGGCCTTGGGGGAAAAACCTACCTGTAAGCTGGCTGGTACGATCCCACCCATCACTACAGTGCACCATCACACTGGCCCCCTCACAGGCTACCGCCCTGCAACCTTCCAGTTAGTGCTGTCCGCCAATGATCTCCTTTGACATAGCAACTTGTTCCTATATAATTGGTGTTTCCATACTGTCCTATACATGCCTGGTAATGAAGGTAGCAGCACGTAGCACGGTATTAATGTGGTAGAGCCAGTTCGAGGCATTGACTGCCCTCAGCCAGGTGGAACTGGTAGTGTCTACTGTATGGCAGGCTATAGGGTACTAGTTAGTAGTCTGGTGTTCCATATAAGGGAGGCATGTGCCACATTTATCCAATCACTGGGCACTACAGCACATAGTAAGGGTAACAAACTATATTTATATAGAGCCAATTAAGAATCAGGTCATCGCCACCTTGCCCCTCTCATCCCGGGTCTATCACGTGTCCACATACACACAGGTTGCGATTGGCCGGTCGGCTGTATATATTGTCTGACTTATAGTAGAATGCATGTAGATATATAGATATTAATTCTCTCCCTCCGCAACCACAGACAGTAAACAAGTATACATATATGCCCTCACACATCTAAGAAGCTCATAGGGGGGTGACCTGTACTAACCTTCCAGTAATTTTGTCATAGCAGTACGCATTACATGAATATTGGCTATGTCCATGTAGTGAATCTGACAGTTGGCATACAGGTCGGTGGTTTCGTAGCCTGCCCCTCCTGCCCTATTCCCCCACCCTCTGCTATCAGTCCTAGCCTAGGTCTCCTTCATGTTGATATCTCATTTGAATAGGCCCCTATACCCATATCAGGCCTGAATCTACCAGTCTATATGGGCAGTTTAGTGCTCACATATAAACATAAGTGGCAGTCATAATGGGAGTCGCCCTATGAGCCCTACACACCCTGCACACAGGAGGGGAGGGGCCTATGCAGCATATGTATGGCCACATAGCTACATACTCAGTGTTTGCTGTGGGGGCATAAACACAAGCAAGCTAAAGATGATCATGTGAACTGTTGTTAAACGCGCTCCTTTATGAAGGTATATTGTTTCTTTACGGCCAACCCATGGCCCCCCACCCTTTCAACTTATTGTTCATGAGTTGTTATAGCAACTGAGACAGACGAGGGAGAGATCACCTGCATGCAACGGCATTGGCAAAGGGTCTGGCATCTACAATGTAGTGGGTGACACTGTTGGGATTGGCCGAGAACACTAGCTACACAGGCCCAGTCAACACAGGCCCGGCCCAGCCCCAGCAGCAAGGAACCAGCTAGTCTCAGCTAGGTGGCATGCACACCACCCTTAAACTTACCTGCACCATCTGCTCGTCGGCCTCACTCCGCCGGGCCTTAATTCCTACTTGGGGCTGGCTGCAGCGTGTGATACTGGCCTGTGGATGTTTAAATATTGGTTAGTTTGCAGAGCAGTCACGGTTAATCGAAGAGTCGCCCCACAGAAAACACTCTGGCCCCTTATGATTGGTAACCATCCACACTGCCAGTCTATATATGGTTATTAGGTTGACCAATCATCCTTCCCTACCTACCCCCTTATAAGGGTGATATGTCCAGAGATAGTAGAAGCGGTGGGCTAGTGAAAAATAGGATGTGACAAAAAGCAATGTATTGAGTGGGTGAAAGAGAAAGAGAATATGGGATAGGAGAAAGAACAGGACGGGAGATACCAATCATATTGTAGCCAAGCTTCAACGAGCCAATCATATATTGTATATGTACAAGTTAGGCTAGTAGTACCAATGACCAATCCTTTTTAAATCTAACCACAAGAACACATGCTGTAACCATAGAGATAGAGGGCTTCATATCCCATCTATCAACTATCTGTTGAGTGCTTGCCCAACCAGCCTGGCCCGCTGATAGAGCCAATTAGGACCACTTCTACCCTGTGCTATACTATGTTCTACTTAGTACTCTACACAGTGATACGTGGTTCATGGAGCATGTGAGAATACAGTCAGATGTATAATTGGTAGCTCGCTTTCTTTGTAGGACCGTGTATGGTAAGGGAGAGTGAAGTCAACCTTGGTGGGCCGGTGGAAGTAGCTCAGGGCAGGAAGGCGGCGCTTGCTACGGAAGGCAGCACACTGTACCATACCATCCTGTTAGTCCAGGGCCCTCTACAAGCAGACAAGCAGTAGGCCCAGCCGCCTTGATAGGCTACCCTTACATAAGGGAGCATTACACACAGGCTAGGTAACACACCAGAAACCACATACCACACAGAGACATAGGGTAAATGGGCCTCTTAAGATAGGAGCACATGACACCATGCAGGGGAAAGGTATGGTATAAACACCATTGGTTCAATATCGTTTGACAGCTAGTGCTTCTACGCCATACCATGGAATCACTAATAGTTGATAGGCGGGAGTGGGCTAATATGGACCAACCTACAGTGACTAGCTTGGCATGACTGTGACTTGATTGGATGGGAATGACTTATTTCTTAAAATTATTGGTTGAAAGAAATATTTACACAACTAACTCGCGTTCAAATAAATAAAAAGGGTAAAATATCACTTGAAAACCGCCTTATCTAGCCAATCGAATTGGGTATTGTCTCAATGTAGGCCACCAATGTGTCTTGATGATGTGAAGATTTTAATCGATATAACCTACCAATCACATACTTTATTTCAAATAACTAATGAACCAATTAGATAATCAGATAAGAGCAAGCAGTTAAATATGAGGCCCAACCATTCCGGGCCATTAAAAGCCAAGTATACAGGGGACCTCCCCACTCACATTCTTTACCAACATCTCATTGGCAGCAGCTGGCACATAGAGCACACGGGGATAGGTGTCACACAGCTGGAGAGGGAGGGGAAGGTTCTGTTAGTCAGGGTCATGTACTGCTAGAGGGCTTCTCTCTCCTGATGCCCCTACACACGCTGGGCCTGATAGCAAAACTATAGGCTATATATGGGCAGATACGTCATATGGGGTCTGGGAGGGCATACAGCCAACTACTATCACTGAAGTTGGCCCACTAAAAATAAAATAAATCCATCGGAATGCTTCTGACCAGTCATATTTGCCTATTATTCAAGTAAATCAAATTTACGCCCGTCATACTTTTTAATACGCCAACAAGGGATTAGCATTAAAATATAAATGGCCTTCTGCAACCTGGCAGGAAAGCAAAGGGCCACTCATAAGACACATGCAATACCTATGATATTATGATGCACATTTTGATTGAACAAGGATCTGTGCAGCTTTCTTATGAGAAGGACAATATTAAACCACAATATTTTTACAATGTAGGTACTGGTATATATCATTCTCTTGCCTCCGTCCCGTCCCTCTTCCATCCTTCTCATCTATCTATTAGGGTTGTCTCTCTTGTCTCCCCCTACCATCTTATCGATTGCTTTATTCCCAAACATGCCCTTCTTTCTTTAGCTTCCTTCTGCCCCTATTTCCCTCTCTGAGGACAATGGCTCCCTATAGACAACACAAGCACACATTGATCAATCACATAACAACCTCCCCCTGGTCATGCCATCCACACATAGGTATTACATATAGTACACTACCTCTTATACTGCCCCTTCCTCCCTTCCCCTCATCTACCTTATAGTCCTGGTTAGAGGTGGTAAGGCGCCATAGCTCGTTAGGGATGCCCATTCGTGCATATTCCACCAAGGGATCATAGAGCACCCACCCACCCAGCCCCCCTACCCTCCCTCACAGCATTAGGGCCTGGCTCTGCCTTGCAATCCCATGCTATACAAGGTATTATACCAACCTGGTAGCTCCACCCTGGGGGGGTGGTCAAAGGCATACAGCTCTTGTAGAGTCTCTGTACCAACCGCCATGTTAGTGAGGCCAGCATACAGGGGAGAGGGGAAGTACAGGGTAGAGAGGGGACTCCTACCCACCTGGGAAAGCATGCTGGGCCAAACACTGGTACACATCATTGGCCTCTTTCTCACGAGGTACCACAAACAACAGGTGTTGAAAGGTGGCAGTCTGTATGGCTAGGGGAGTGCCGTTCTTGACCAATGATTTGCGGTCTACAGTCACAATAGTCTGGTACTGTACCTGTCAACCCATCCCCTGTCTATATTTAGCATCCAATCAGATCCCATCTGTAACATGATCACAAACCAATGGTTGGCGAATAAGCCTCCACCATCCGTGCTTATTGCAAGACGCAACCACTCCCTGCTCTGTGTGACGTCAATGACACTGTACTATGGCTACCATGATAGATGATGAGGGGGATTTCATTTACTATCACTACCAGGTAGCTAGTATTGAGAGGGTGATCCCACAGTGAAACCACGTACAGTGCCTCATAGGCATAAACATATATTAAACACACTTATCACAAAGGCTTTAGGCGATCATTTACCTCCTAAATGCAGAACCCCACTTAATTAACATCACTTGTTAATTAGATAAATCCATGTTTTAAAGGCTGCACAGTAGTAGTATATGCATAATCCAAGTGGTTCATACATAGATGAAAGACAAATATGATATATATAATATATGACCTGAGGCCACAGACATACGTGTTTTAAAATATAACATAAACCCACCACTCATATTACAGTCAATTTGTTTTTAGTCCCCAGATTAGATCACTGCAAGCCAACCATAACAACACTATGCTCAAGCCAATTAGATCAATTCTATACAGTCCAATCACATTCCTGAAAACCAGCCCAAGATGGCGAACGACAGAGATAAAATATCCTATATCTCATTGGCTAGCTGAACTTAGTAATCCCTACAGATTAACACACAAACCAATCAACAGCTATAGATTCACACACACATGAGAGGCAACAGAAGAAGACACACCAGAAGCATATTATTGGATCCCTCGGTGTAAAACAAAAGGTGAGTGGCTGTCATGGTCAAGGTACCCACCAATCGCCTAGCCCCTTCAAAGCATACCTTGTCTACCTGCACCCTATTGGTCAGATGTCACTGTCATTCCCAGATGACTCAAAAAAATATAGTACGAGAAATGGAGATAAGAAAAGCATCATGAAATACTTGACATGCCAAGATGCCATATAGAATCTTAAAAGGGGTGGCTGAGGGATGACTGAGAGAATGAAGAAGTGGCGTTACAGACCAGGAGGCCACAAGAACACCCACTCCATTGACTGTACTAACATCATCAAGCTGCCTAAGAATGGTGTCGGTGTGACTATGACCATAGTGAGGTATGTCACAACACCAGGCAGGCAGAGGGGACCTTCTTCATACAGAAGTATTCACTCAGGCCGCCACCGGGCCACCGGGTCTGCTTGCTACCTTTCTCAAAGGAGTACTTATCTACTTCACGGCCACTTCCAAGCAATTAGCCAGGGGACAGATACTGGTTGCCTTATAGTGGGGCTACAAGTTCATAGATATTAAAACTTATCATTGGCCTATCGCTGATATGATTGGATAGTTCCGTATATTATGGAACATTAAAGCCCTGTCTTGCTATTAGTACGGTGAAGGACAAGGGGACTATAACATATGTGATAATTCTTTCACACCAGGGTCCCTATAAAGATGACGACACTATAAGGATGATGTATGGTAGGTTGGCACCCTTCGATGCCCACCCGTACACATTAATACTACCAATACTAGAGGTCTCCTTGAGACATGGGCTACATGGGTGATGAATTAGCACAGATAATCTTGTCACTGTCATGAAAAGTCCACAAACAAAACCACGTATACTTGGTAAGGAATTACTTAACCACCCCGGGTCCCTATTTTGGTATACCATATGGACGCCTCTCTCATTCCAAAAATTATGCAAGGGCAGGATGCTAACTATAAAGATTAATTCTACACGGCAAAAAAACAAGAATATTTTAGCCCTAAAAAAAGTTGATGGAGAAATATGATAACTTATTTTTTTATATAGGCGGATAACGCGTATTAGGAAAGGGTATGTGGGCGTGAGGCTGAGGGTGGGGGGATATGCATGTATGTATTTCAAAAAACAGGAAGAGGCGTAGAATCATAAACAGTTATGCATGCTCAGGAAAATTGTATGTATATAGGGTCCACACAACCTTCAGCAACCCAGACATATTTTCTTTCTGCTTTCTTGCCAGTGAAGGTGGAGCCACGGCCTTAACATTAGTTGTTAGCGTATCTCCCTCGCAATATCTGTACAAGAAAGTTGCTTTAAAATCTAATACCTCTAAAGGAAACGCACACGTCCATCCTTTTTCACTACTCTACTTTAAAATTCACTAATATCACCAAAATAACAGTAAATAACAATATACACGCAGGCCACTGGGTTGTATAGCACAATCCCTGTAGGCGTCTACATGGCAGAGGAACCATCATAGCTTCCTACAAGTCTAAACAGTTGAATACTTCCAAAAAAGCCACACTAATGAAACCTATGGCTGACTTGGCAAAATTTCAAGATACTGTAGCCATTATATATACAGGATCCTGCAAACCAAAGACGTAGTGCAACTACAACTGTCCTCTTGCTTGGTTGCATAATCACGTAAAATATCTTTATTATGGTTCTGCAATTGCTAGAGGTTCAAAAAAAATACAAGGGACCTACAAAGGACCTACAGGTTAATCGGTCTGTGCTGTTATAGGAGGGTAGTAGCTTTTTTCCGCCACTATTTAGGGTGAAGTAGACTATACGTATTGTCAATAAGTTTTTGTTCAAACTGTCATAAATTGTTAGTTTATTTGAAAAGAATAAAAATGTTTCTGACCCTGACTGATTGGTGTCAGAATAAAACAATAGCCTAATATGGGCCTATTAACGCCCTATGACATCATAACTCTATATTTGATCTTAGCTAATTTGTCTTATACGATCAATTGCCTTAGCCTCGGGTCCCTTGATTATTAGCTAATATATTATTATATTGATTTATTCTGAACCAATCTATTCATTCATCCTTAGGCGTAGATTTCCATTTCTAGTAGTTTCTTGTGAGCTGGGCAAGCTTCCTCTTTATGGTTATTCTTAACTATCTCCTTAGATTGAATGTTATAATTAGAGTGCAATAACAAGTACAGTGTAGAGCATGCAAAAGTACTTACATGCATGTATATTGTTTTAAAAACTGTAGCAGAGAAACAGGAAAAACCATGAAAACAGCCTACTATGAAAATAGCCTATTATAAAAGCAGCCTACTATAAAACCAGCCCATTATGAAATCAGCCTACTATGAAAGGAATCTACTATGAAATCAGCCTATTATGAAGTCAGTAAACTATGAAAAAGCCTATTATTAAATATCAGCCTATTACAAAATCAGCCTATTATGAAATCAGCCTACTACAAGTCTTTCACATCCAAACTAAATGGGGGTATAGTACATGTTACCATGTTATGTGGTTAGTAATCTTTATTGGTTGTTACAAAATCGTTAACTCCAAATGAACACGTAGTGATAATTGATTTGTCGATACATAGCTTGCATGTCAATGAGCCATATAAGGAAACAACAACAACAGATATTTATGACTGGTCCCATTTAGGTTATTAAACTCAGCTCTACGGGTGTTAACCAAAGTTGGCACTGGTAGCAAAATGAAGTATAAATGAAAGCAGAAGTCAATAATAGAGGACCCCTGCTCACACATATGCAGGAACACTAGTAAAAATAGACTCACTCATACATACGACCTATCAATAGCAAAATACAAAATTCTCGTAAACGTACACATAAATACTTTGCGTTTAGTTATATATATGTATTAAACACGTTGTTATTGTATTGTCTAATCCACCACTGGCTCTCGTATATAATAGTGTCCAGATCTCTTGCTTGTTCAGAACTCAGAGAACTACTTACTAACATTAAATAGCGATGATAGCTATTTATATCATAATTGTTCAGTTCAAAATCCATGTACC
>NAOQ01000051.1:210725-225778 GCA_002751075.1 Ichthyophonus hoferi | reverse complement strand
TGTCCATGGAGCTTGACTAATATCAGATCCTTCTAGTTGGCCTTCTAGATTGGCATCTGTGTTATAAATTTCTAACTCTTGAGATATATCTGGCATTACATATATATAGATAACTCCCCAGAATCCATAAATATCAGTAAAACAATATTGTTTGAAAGGCTGAACAGCAGCTCTTAATTATTATCTACTCGCATATCTTTTAGATACATGGAGGGTTTGACCTGTTAAAAACTGATACTTACTTATTATAAGCCCTACAGTCTTGAAAATTTTGATATAAGCCCTGGAAGATCAAATTATCAGAGGTCTTCTATAAAGTCCTCAAATGAATTGATTTTGATTTTGATTTTTTTTTAGTTAAGAGTTGTTGAAGTATTTCAGCTCCTACAAGTATTAGGGAAATGTTAGGCCATATACTGCGTCATGTCTTGTATGAGAAATACTTAATGTTCATGTAGGATTGTACCTCTAAATATTCAATAGCATTTAGCATGAGGTTTCAATTGATAATTAAGAGCTAGATATTAATTAATGATAATGAATTAATTACAAGATGTCACTAATTATATTTAATTAGAACTAAATGATTGGTGCAATCTAGCTCGTAAATTTACCATGAGTTTTTTTAGGTAGTGTTGGTCATTGGTACTTAAGCATACATAGTAGTTTAGGATACAAACAAGATACGCAGCAACCAGAATGATTATTCGAATAATCATTGGAAAATATGCTGCTAACAACAGATAGAGAACAGTTCAATAGAATCCCTGGTCGGGGCTATACGTATCTCTAATGCTTATCCCACGGTCAACTGGTATTGACCTTGAACAAACAACTACAGACTTAGTCAGGATCCTTGACTTGAATCAGTGTTGCAATCAATAAACGTCTCGTAAAAAAGACTTTATTTCTTTGTATGCTTATTTAGTAGTCGTTATGTTAGTAACCAGGAGAGAAGCATCAACTCCCACAATTACTAGAGTAAAACACAAGTCAGCAATTCCCATAGCAAATAAGTCAGGATCCGTGGGGAGAAAGAAGTTTAAGTTACAGCTCACGTCAGACATTAGTGACGAGAATACGATTAGAAACCTTTCATATGAATTAAACTCCAGCTCGAGCGAAATGGAGAACGGACGGTCCATGTCCATTAACAATGAGGCCAAATCTACTTTTACATGCACCATAGATTCTAACAACAGTTATTTGCTATTTATCAATTGCATCTATACAATTTTTAATTGCCAACAATCTTTTTAATTTGAATTGTAATATTTTAGGAATGCTTCCTTATCTTATCTTAGGCTTATTACTGTACCGTTGGTTAATGTCATCTAACCTGCACAATGCAATTACTTCTACAAAGTGCAAACTGACATTGAAAGATAGAAATTGTCCTATCTTACATAAACTACTAATATCTTGCTTAACTGGAAGTAGCCTTCATTTCTACACTACCAGGAATAACATAAAGCATACATACTAGGAATTCCTACTAGTCTGTTTCAATGTGATAACATATGTCTAATAAGGCAGAATCACTATATTTAAGTTTCGTCACATGCAGCTTCAATTGGCTACATGCAAAGTATCCTTATTGCCCCACAGTTCTACTATACCCTATACCGTCTAGGTTGAATCCATTTGGCCCAATTAAGGGCATGAGCCATCTATTAACATTCATCCAATCCGCTAATCCATTATTCTGTTCAATTCTATATAGGCTACTCAATGATATTTAGCCGTTAGCCAATTATCGTTCATTGGCATTCAATGTATTTCTTAATCCGAGACCTTATGCGTAGATCTTATCTCCTATAAATAGATAATATATTAATAAATTCCGGTTGTCAATACTACACAAATCTATAAATCGCTTGGTCATGCTGTAATTCAATACGTAAAAAGTTTGTAAAATATATATATTTATCTTCATGCCAACAGAAAGCAATGTCTTTTTGACTTAGATCATGATATAATAGTCTACCTCATTTTAAAATAATTTCAACAATATTCTTTAGCAAAATAGGGGAAACAATGTTAGCATAACGACAAAATCTTTTTGCGTACGCCAGTTAAACCATTAATCCAATACAGAAAGGATACATATATAATAATAACATAACCATTAACAAAACCACCATTTTAGAGCTCTACTGGAGGATTGAAAACTAACTAGAAATGGGTTCAATTAGGAGGAATTCCAAGAGCCTTTATTGTACAATGAAATCAAATTTAAAATACATGGAATGTAATTGTTTTTTTTAGATATTGTGGTGATGATTTGATGAAATATATGACTAAAAGATAGAAAATAGAAAAGAACATAAATAAGAGGCAGGCGAAAGAAAGTAGACAGCGATAGTGTAAGGTAACATAGCCCAGTAGGTGATACGTATGAAGGGCCTGGATAGCATAATATAAGTTTGAGCCCCCTTACTAGACAATGCTCACTAGATAATGAGATAGTGAGCTAAGTAAGCCATACAATATCCTACCTATAGTTTTAGTAGGAAATGCTGTATCTTATCGGATAGCTCAATATAGAAACGTCATCACTGGAGTGAGGTATGATATGGCGGCCGGGATAACCACCCAGTAAAATGTTATAATAGGTATTTATATATTCAGGCAGAGCCTCAAATATATACACATAAATAAGTGTAGTTAATTAGTGGTTTCCATCATGCAGTTTGTAAGTTCTCTTAATCACCTGGACGAAATATGGGCTCTTGTCAGCTACAAAGTGTGGGGTGTAGGCCTTCCACCCAAGCCGGTAAGTTTTATTTACTACACCCAGCTACTATTACCTTGCGCAAGTTGCTAAACCACTTTTAATCCACAGAGTGAGATGACTCCTGAGGCAAAAAAATGTTACAACTTTCTTAATCGCACCAGTCGGTCTTTTGCCGCTGTTATTCAAGCGTTAGACGATGAACTGCGTATGCCTGTATGTCTCTTCTACCTTGTACTGCGAGGATTGGACACCATTGAAGATGATATGACTATACCTGTTGAGAAAAAGAGGGTAGGTTTGCAAGGGTGCTGGTTAAGAACACAATTATACTCATCCATGTGTCACACGTTTCATGGAAATTAGATTTTATGTAGTGCAGCAATGCCTCACCAAAAATAAATGGACGACGAGTCTTATAGCTTCCAATGGGGCTACTCCCTCTCATCCCCTTCTCTTTCTCTTCCTCGAGGATACTGGGCTGGAACACATCTATTAACCTTCTTCCTAGGATGGACACTTTATGTTACCTTTTAGTGGTCTAGAGTACATACATGTCCATGTTCTGTACCAACGGGTAGCTGACACACAGTCTCCAACAGGAGCTATTGACTGATTTTCACAACAGTATTACAAAGCCTGGCTGGACTTTCACAGGCAACGGAGAAGGTGAGAAGGACCGTTTCTTGCTGTGTGAGTTTGACGTTGTGATCAGCGAGTTCTTGAAGTTGCGACAGGAATACCAAGATGTGATTCAGGTGAGCTCTCTAGTTGTTATGGTATGGTATCTGAGTATTTGAAAACCTTAGAGGGGACCTTCCTCGCATCCCTTTCTTACTTCCATTCTGTTTGCCTCCATTCTGTTTGCCCTTATTTTATTTACCCTCTTCATCTTGAGAGGGTGTATTAGATAGTTGTATTGGATAGGAGGCGTGCTCTGTTTCTACAGAACATTCACTCCCTATCCGTCTACATGGTAACTAATAATAATAATATTTTTGTGGGTAGCCAAGGACCACTATACTATGCCTAACTCTTACGGGGAATCATTATTGGTTATGCAATTACTTAACACCTTACGATATAAGCCTTTAAGTATAGACAGCAGACCTAACCACTTTAAGGCTCCAACACAATACCATGATAATCCTTATGTCTTATTTCTTTTACTGCTTATATATATATTTTGCCTTGCGTCTGCCTTGTCTCAGTTATTACACCTTATGCATATCTTGAACAACATGTTCCTTCACTTGTATTCTATGTACACAATTACCTCTCGAGCTCATAGCTTATAGCAGTGCTCTGGTAGAGGCCATTCAGAAGTAGTATGCTAATCTACCTCTATACTGCTAACACATTCCTGCCTTGTGACTGCAGTTAAAGGTGTTTTGTGTATGTTACTAGCTAATGCTTGCAAGATTTGGCCTAATAGAGGACATTTTGACCAATAGGGGGTGATCTAGTGGGTGATTTAGCAAGGGCTATATATAGTTTCTTACCATAGGGGGTATTGGGCAGTCCATTACCAAGGAGATGGCCGAGGGAATGTGCCACTATGCCTGCGAGGAGTCGGTGGAGGTGGACACCCTAAAGGACTGGGATGACTACTGTCACCACGTGGCTGGCCTGGTAGGCATTGGCTTGTCTAAACTGTTTGCTGTTAGTGGATTGGAGGGGGCCGAGGTAGGAGAAAACCTAGAGGAGGCCAACTCCATGGGACTGTTCCTGCAAAAGGTCAACATTATCCGTGACTATCTAGAGGATTTGGAGGATGGCCGCCGCTTCTGGCCTCGTACCGTGTGGTCTAAGCACGTCAAGGCACTCCCTGACCTGTGCCAACCTACCTCACGGGCCCAGGCCTTGGCCTGCCTGAACGAACTGATTACCAATGCACTGGAACACGTCCCTGCTCTCTTTGCCTACATGGGTCGTCTGCGCAACCCTTCCGTGTTCAGTTTCTGTGCCATCCCCCAGGTTTGTTTCCTCCTGTAATGCACCCTCCTCAGGTTGGCTAGGGGGGCATGTGTTCAGATCCCATCCACCTCGTTTTCTTTATTATTCTGAAGGGTCACTCTACATATATGCACATACTTTTTCGGTTACGCTGAATTACTTCCGAGTTTCTTTTATATAGTTGCTTTCTCCTCCATTGTGTCTTTTTCTATATCATTTCCTTCCTTAGCCTATTCATGTAGTCCACACTACATTCTTCAACCCCTGTTTTTTTAGTGTCTTGCCAAAAACCCTTACGGCCTATTAGATGTCATGACCTCCACCCATACATGTCGGTTCATTATATTGTCAGTATACTATAATACACCCCTCCTCTCATTCTTGTATGCCAGGGTTGTGTCTGACAGTCTTTATTGACTATTGTATGACATAGAGGGGATATTTACCAATCAGTGATGATGGTTTTGTGTATGCCCTTGGCAAGGCTTACAATATAATCTCTTTATGGAGTATTGCACCCACCTGTCTTTCTACCTTTCCTTCCTCTCTTCACTCGCAAAACACTCTTTTTCTTCTTGCGGCTTTGTCTCACTAGCTTATTTTTCTTTTTATCCTTCTTTACCTAGTCAACTTCTCAACACTCTTTGTTTTTTTTTCTTGAAACTATTATACACACCCATCCTCTCAGTCTCGGTATTTTATCTTGCCCTATATCATATATTTTTCTGTCGAACACTCTTTCAACCTCTGCATTTATTATCAGTACCTATTTGCATTCAGGTCTCTATGACATACAATTCCCACCTGCCCCTCCCCAAATTGGATAGAAAGGTATTAATTGTATTATGGTGTGCCACAGGTAATGGCTATTGCCACCCTAGCCACATGCTACAACAATAAGCGGGTGTTTGAAGGTGTGGTGAAGATCCGTAAGGGACTGGCTGTGCGACTCATGCAGGAGGCTAACAACATGGAAAACATGCTTCTAATCTTCTCTGACTTCCTTAATGATATAAAGACCCGTATCCCCCCTAACGATCCAGGGGCTTCCGCTACTCAGGCGGCAGTGGACCGGGCCCTAGACCTATGCAATGCGAGCCCTGCCCTACAGAATGGGCTTGCCGCCTACCAGCGCAAACGTGCCTTGTTCCATGTACAGCCATACCCACACCTGGTTGTAGCCGTGGTGGCATGTGCTGCAGCCGTTTGCTTTTTGCACAAAAAATAGCTCTGAGCTGCCGGTGACTTGACTACTGTTTCAAAAGACTGGCCGTATGTATAGAATATGTTTGCCATGTATGATGGGTCTTACAGAATAGTGTTTTGTACGATAGTAGCCCCCATTTCCTCATACTTACTATTGATTAGATACGAATGCACACGTACAACCATTCTACTGAGGGATATTACAGCACCAAGAGAAGCATCCAGAACATTTTTACCTTTCATGACTTTGTGTTTGTTCATAACTTTGTAGATAACGTATAGATAGGCATGAGGCTGTAACATCTACAAGTAAATATAGTTATACTCAATGTATATTGGACGTCCCAAAATCTTATGCCTACTGTTTTCTCCAATAGATAGCCTTTGCTATTCCCTACTATTGTTTCTTCTCTCGTGTTGCATAGGTTGATTGGCTCACGTGATCGGTTAAGACAGGGTTACTGCCTAGATATAGCGAGTGCCTCTCCCTATGTCCTATATATATATATATATATATGCCCCTTCCATAGGCTTATGGCAGTTTGTACCGAACTCAATAGCCCCACTGTATCCAAGTATCCTACTCCATGTGTGATTCTCTTTAAGAGACGCTATACACACCTATTTTCAAACATATTAATTCCTCTAAGACCCTACTCTCTATATCCAGTGTGCATTAAGCCCAATCATACCAAGCTCCCCTTACAGCTCCAGAACCTCATCTCATAATGCACTATAACAACCCAAATATACTTATTATCTTACCGTGTGTGCACGGGTCTGCATAGTATTATTAACTACGAAGTGGGTTTAATTATTTAGTTTGCTAGACAACTACAAACAAACACAAGTTCTCATTATTTTCATCAGCAATTTTCATAATTATTGACCTTAACTTCAAGACAATTGGGTAAGTTATTCCTGGATCACATTGGTGGTGGTGGGTTGGTACTAATGTGGTATAATTATCATAGGCCTCATGAAAAAGAAAACAAACAAAATATCATGGACTTAAACACCATGTCTTGAGGGCAATAGATCGTGAATACATTTAGAACAACATATGCAACAGGGTTGATTCTTTATTGGTTTAGGGTCTTAAGCGACAAACGTCCTGTATGCCTCTATGATAGAGTATTGTAAGTTGGTTAAAATTTAACACATCTGGGATAGATGTGACTGTCTCACACCCAATCCCATATGAAACTTTGAGAAATATAGAAGCATGTGCCTCAAGCGTACCAATCAACACACCAAATAGATATCAAGGGTCCTTGCTGCAAACAAGTTCATGCAACCGGTCTTCTCCTGACATATCTATGTGTTATTTTGATAGCATTTTTATTTCACTTATGATTTTGTATGATGTTGTTTGAGGCGAGCAGGTATACGCTTGTTTTTCCCATAGAGACAGAAACATAAAGTAAGTGTAAATCGCTTGCTTAAGAGCGTTTATTCGCGTTGTAAATTCTAGAATATTACATTTTCAACAGAAACTTCCTTCTTTTTATATTAAAAGTATTACTATTGGGTATCAAAGTGTTCACATGTTGGTCATATATATGATTGTAGAAAACTGAAAGTGGAGAGACCTCTGCAGTTAATATTTAAAATTTAAACCACAGATTTTTGTACTGTTAACCTTTAGATAGTGCCTGTTCTACGCTCAACATCAAACCCTTGGGGAGAGTAAATGGGTTACCTACAAGGCAATAGCAAGTTAAGATATTGCAAGTATTGTAAAGAAGCATATTAATGCGACCTTGAACCATCCCTGGCAATCATCACTTAATGTGATACCATCAGAAATACTATAATCAAGAAAACGGTAATTTTCATCTATTTGTTAGAGAAATTATAATATCTGAAGTACATAATTTTAGATACTAAACACGTATATTACAACCTTATTCATAAAGGTAAGTAGTTTTCAAGATTTAAATTTATTATGCAATAATGGCTGGTACAAAAGTATACATGTTAGATCAGATGGTTAAGCAGTGGCAACGCATGCCAGTAAGATTTTCACAACGTGATTCAGAAATTAATGGTCTCTCCGATATAGCACATTCTTAGCATGGTCCTACTCAGAGAATATATCTACACTTCCCACATGTAACCTTGAGTAATGTCTCCGGCTGCCGGTTGTAATATTAAGTTATGTCCACTCATCCAGGTCACCGAGTTATTAGCACCTGAGATCTTAGCAAATTTGTATTCAATAGGATCATCCAGTACATTAGGGATGTGTAATGCAAAGAGGTGCGGGTTGTCAGGGTACCTTGTCATGGTCAACCCCTTCTGTGGATCCCAGTTCCCCAGGTTATGGCGATCACCCACCACCACGATACAGTCCTCTGTCTCAGCATGTGTGCACTCGAGGAGTATGCTGGTGCGGCCCGAAGGCACCAGACTTGATGTCCTGGCCTTGGTGGGGTGAGTCTCCAGCTGCGGCTGGTCTCTGTGGATGGGAACAGTAGCCACCACATCATCTGTAGAATCAATTGCCCACATAGCATTTGTTTTGGTCAAGCGAGCTGCACGGTGGCTAAAGTAGAACCAGAGAGAACTCAAAACCACGATAACAACCAAGGAAACTATTGCCACTGTTATAACAACTACTACTGAATTGTCAAGTCCACCCTCCCAGGTCACCTTTCCTTCTGATACGGGGGTCAGAGAATCAACTGTCGGGGTGCTACCATTGATTTTGGGTGGGCTCACCACGACGATGGTGTATGTTGGCTGCTTGGCTAAGACTGTAGACCACTTGGTGTGGGTTACCACTGGATTGCTGCTTGTTGTAGTAGTGCTAATATCTACCACAACAACTGTTGTAGACTGGGTAACAACGGCCGTTGTGGCAACCATGGATGTAGTAGTAGTAACTGACGAAGTCACCTCTCTAGCCCCAGCGATTCGACCCACCAAGAAACTGTTATAGGCTGCACCTAAGGCTGTCCTACAGTGACCCGCAGGTAAGCTAGAGGGCCTGCATTGTATAACCTGTCAGAGCGTAATCACTTGTAGAAACCGTAGCAAATAGGTAATCATATGCTATTGTTGCCAAGGACACAAATAAAATCATAGACTCGATTCAATAATTAGTAATAGCTTACTTTATATACGGTTTTCTACGGTTACTTAAGTTTATAAACCCCTTTCACTAATACTACAACTAAAAAGCATGATACATGCACAACATTTTTTTTATATCCTAGCCTAAAACAATATTCAAATAATAAGTACTGCAATATTAAGTAAGTGGTTTCTTTGCTAGTAAATTATGCTAACTAAAATCAAGGCTCTTTGTTTATGTTTTATGTCTTTTATTGCATCAATAAGATTTACTATCTACTGAACGCATATTGCACGATAATTGCCCAGTACAAACAGACACATACAGGTGTTCATAACATACTTCTTCATCAAGTATACACTGACGCTCTAACTGATAGAAAACACAAAAAATAGATTTGGTTCGATATAGTTTTATTATGTTCTTTTCTCAGCAAGTAGCATTATATATGGGATAATACCCTCTTCAGAATTAAAACTTGTCAACATCATAAAATTGAAATATTTCTTACCTAAAAGTACACGCCTGTGCATTATTACCAATACAGGGTGCAATGCAACTGTTAAGCGCCGCGTTTGCCAATTGAGGCATAGGATAAAGTGCTGACCCAGAGACACCCCAGCGTTGATGTAGACTAGACGGGTCACAGTTGGTGAGGAAGGCACGACTACTGTCAATGTCCCAAGCCGACAGGCATTGATACGGAAACGTAGTCGTTATCAACATGCCGTCTGATGAAAGCTGCCATCGCTGATCATTACTCGCCCCGGAGGGATTGCAGGTTGCAAATTCTAAACCGCCCTGTGGCTTTGCTGCCATACAAAAGGTGGTTCCCGATACCCGTACCTCGTATGTATAAGGGAAAATAGAGACAACCACAGCACCATGGGCATATCCTGCCAGAATGATGGTGATTGCAACGCTGGGTCGAAGCATTTCCCTTCTTCAATATCCTAAATGATAGGGCTAAGGCCAAAATATTTGTAATAATAACCTAGCACGATTAATGTGATCACTGAGAACAACGAAAATGAACTCCTACTCGCCAGACTTTAAGATTAGACCACCATGCTATTGGTCAATAACATCTAATTAGCCTGGAGTAGGAATTGTAAGTACACCAATAATAGAGTAGTTGACTAGAGCGAAGCAAATGGGTGAATCAAAATAAATCAAACGCAAACGATTGTGCAATCTAATATCACATGTAAGCATAGTCATGTGAGAACATTATATAACATGTTTATGAAACTAAATTTAGAAATCCGCTTGTGATATTGGACTCAGCAACATATTCAATCCGATAGAATGGACTTCATCAATCATCAGTCGTAATTTATTGGAGGAATAAATACAGATAAGCCAATTCAAATACAAAAGGTTCAAGGATTTGCTAACTAATCGTTACTTAACGATTCCCTCTATGGACCAATTATATTTAAATGATTTTAGGCTCTGCCACGCGCGCTACGTGCTGGTTTGTGAAGGGATATAGACCTTATGTAGATGTGATGACATTAAGGATAAGGTGTTCCCCCTAGGGGTCATAGCCTTAGTTTAGCAAGTTGTTAGATCAGCAAAATAAGAATGGAAGGATTTTATGGAACTAAGAATTATTACATCTTATATCTTATATCTTGTATAGAAATGCTGCCGTCGTCTCATTAAGAGTCAAGGTCATTAGGATTCTTGCGTGCCTACTACAGTACAGTGCTTGTCTATAGATAAAATTCTATTCAAACTTGCACGGGGGAAATTTAATAAACCGCATTCAATTACAGTTTCAATCGGCCAACTTTGACAGGTTCATTTAAAATCCAGTAACATTATCCAAACTCGATCGGGGTTTAAGATCTTCAGAAAATCAGTTTCTGAAAACATAGAAGATAGATTGCGTGACCAGTTAACATGAATAGAAGGGTTTATGTTTATATACAAGTATTAATATAGCTTATTTTATGTACATTTAACGATATTTATCCCTATTAATATATTTGCATATGTTTCTAAGTATGAAATTGTTGGTCATTTTTGGCTCATCCCTTTTTATATTATTCAACAACTGTATTGAAATCTCTTCTACTTTGGCTCTGAGCTTTAGTCAGTTTATGGAGATAACCATTCTTTAATATATATATATCAATATGGCCATAAGTACTGTAGCTGCTGTTGGAAAATATAATTTTCTAAGATAAGATAACAATATTAATATATACAATTATTTTTTACTGATGGAAGATGGTGTGAGTCTACCGATATTTCTATAAAAATAAACAAAAATACTATCATAATGGAATAATATATAGATTATATCTGTATTGTTTCAATTGCTATTATACTTTAGCATTGTAGACCAATGTGCACTTAGAAACTAATCCATAAGCGATTGTTACGCTGTTACAACACGGGTTTTTGGGATCAGTTTGACAGTTGCTAGATTACAGGAAAAAGAATTATTATTCAAGAATATAGTATGTCATAGTATAGCACATAGGATGGCTACTTTATTCCATGCAGCAGAAATTGCTAATTACACTTTTGAAGTTAATCACTTCAGCACATATGTAGGTACCACTTAAATTAATATAGTAAAAGCCTTTTTTGTTTATATATAGTTAGTAATATAGAACTTCATTTTCATTAAAAAAAGTATTCAGATCAGAAACCTTAACCAACTTAATTCAAATAGAACTCACTAACTTGTTTGATGTCGATTGTTGATATAAGTCAAAGTAAGTCATAATTATTTTCAGAGTACAATAGTTATACTTTGTTTAATCTCGAATGGCTCCTTAACCAAATTTCTCATTAATGCAAATGCTCACATTCCATGTATTGACAAATCAATCTACCTGGTTAAGAACTATTCAATCAACTAATATTGGACCAATCATTTCATGATCCACTTGTTATCAGAATTGCCGACTTTCGGCCTAACTACGTGTTCATTCGGTAAGGCAGAAACAATACTATATCCCACGCGAAGGGCGTTACAGTTCGCCCTTTAGAAACCCCACCGAGATGCGAACAGTACCGGCAGGCATTGATATGGTTTTAAGGATTTCGATTATAATAAATTCCAGCATCTCCTCAATAAAAAATTGAAACATTAAGGACATTAAAATTGACACTTTGAGCATTATCAAAGTATTATATACTATATAATTGCAATACGTTTTGTTTATGATTAAGGAAATACTAAATTCACACCCTAGGTAGTTTTTAATAAGCGTGTAAGCCTATAGCCAATAGTATTCACAGTTATGTGGAATAGTTTAATATTAACCAATCATTTAGTTCTAATTTATGTCACCAATGGCTTAATGGCACATAACTTAAATGTAATTGCTTTATGACATTGGCGATTCACAACGGGTGTCGGACGCGTTCTTACTTCACAATAGGTATATGCTTCTCCTTCTCTTAACTAAAGAACTGGTAGCCCCAGTTCTATTCTTTAGGTTAGATAAGCATGTTTTATTTAAGCCGGAAATGTAGTATAATAATTTTCAGCACAAGGTTTTCCTATACATGTATTATCAATAAACAATAATGCTATATGTTACAGGATCGTTAACTTTGAATGAACACAGTTCAAATTGATTTGTCGATACATAGTTGGCAAGCACTTACATTAGTGAATTGGCTAATGAGTCATTCAAAAAAAAGTACAGTGTAGTATAAGATTATCGAGATAGGATCAGACATTCCTAGTGGGTCTCTGTTAACTTCCATGAATTGTATTAGTCAATAAGAATATTTATGAATAGTCCCATTTAGATAATTAAACTCAGCTATACGGGTGTTAACCTAAAGTTAGTACTGGTAGTAAAGTGAAGTATAAAAGAAAAGAAAAAAAAGTCAATAATAAAGGATTCCTGCTCCCACATGCGGGAACACAAGTGAAAATAAACCCACTCACACATGCATCGTATCAATAGCAAAAACTAAAGTTTTTGTAAACGCACACAAAAATACATAGCATTTGTATTGTCTAATTCACTACTGGCTCTCATATATGATAATCAGTGTCCAGATCTCTCGCTCGTTCAGAACTCAGAGAACTGCTTACTAACATAAAATAACAATGATAGTTATTTACATCGCAATGTATCACCCCTTACTAATCGATTTCATTGTACCATTTCCACATTTTCACCCAAGTGTATCAAAGCATCTATCCCTTCTGAACTCAGAAAAGAGATAAAATTACTACAATCAGTTACATAGAGAGTTGGCGTATGGGCCTTCTATAGAACCTCTATCACAACAACTGAGCCTTAAAGACAGATCCGATCAAGTGACTATTACTAACCCTGGTTCACTACGATTAACTACTACCAGTTATGCAATTAGAGATCCTGACAAAGTGTAGACAAGTTGCTAGAATTGCCACGGTTTCTGATACTATACATAAACTTTTCCAATCAGTCCGTTTAAGAGATGCATTAGAAGCTAACGCCTTGACCTGCAATTACCTATTTAACTATTGATTTGCCACTATTATGGCAAGATAATGCCACCTCCCTTCTTTGCAGCGAAGTTTTCAAATTATCACCCAACTCCATCTTTGCTACCATCAATAGACACATCTTCAGGAGCTGCCAGCTGGAAATCACATTTGCCCAAAGCATTAGTAATGAAAGCTGTAGCATTGTAGCAGACTTCGCTAACAAATTTCAATATCTCAATCTTATAGTACATCCATGTCCCTCCACGAGCACAGATTATAGGTGAAAAAAAATGTGATTATGAGATCCAAGCTGTCATTCTTCCTGAGTCATACATAGCATTAGATCACGGTAGTTTATCCGAGACTAACGTGCATAAAATTCTGTGTAAGGCTACAGAACATAATAATGCCAAAAAATAGGGCCCGATTATATTCCCTGCCGCGATATAAGAAACAAGTGATTAAAATTATATTTGACTTTCAACTGTGGTTAATTTTGATATTGAATTTGACTAAATTGTTCGCGTTGTTTATTGTCCTTTATTTAAACTTACACATCGTTGAAGATATTCAATCAATCGCCCGAGTTTATCGTTTAAAATAGTTTTAGTAATACCGGGCCACAATAACAAACGATCCAAACTGCAGTTGATATACGATCCGAATCGAATCAAAATGACGAGAAAATTGCTAAGATGACACCAGAATAAATTATAGCTTACGGCTTTAAAACAAATTATACTGCGTAATATTATGTTATGTAATTGAAATTATAGGTTTATTTATTTACTCTTTCCCTTGTGATAAAATAGAAAATGCCGGCTCTATTGAATATTGAGCCTAAGGACCGTCTGACCTTCTCAGGTTTGTTTCTGCAGAATATTGCATGTTATGGTGTTATAGTGTTACGGTGTTAAAAAGCTAGTGTTATACAGTTATAGTCATGTGGTGCTATGCTGTCAGTGTTATAATGTTATATTTTTATAGTATTATAGTATTATAGTATTATAGTGTTATAGTGTTATAGGATTATGGTTTTATGGCGTTAAAGTGTTATGGTGCTATAGTGCTGTGGTGTTATATAGTGTTATAATGTTATATTTTTATAATATTATAGTATTATAGTATTATAGTATTGTAGTGTTCTAGGAATATGGTTTTATGACGTTAAAGTGTTATAGTGTTATGTTGTTATGCTGTTATGCTGTTATGTTGTGAAAATGCGATGAATAAGTATTTTTTTTGTTATGCGCCCGCCTTACAGTTTTTCTTCATATATATATTCTTTTTCTTTTTCCTTTCCTGTTTTTTTTTTTAAAAAAAAGTTCGAACAATAATATTATTTCAAATTTAAATTCTTCAATTATAGTATGTGCCGATTTATATGTACTAGTTAAACTACGCTATTACATAAACTGGTATTAATTTCTCATGTTTCTTTACTGGCCTTTACTTCCTTCATAATATTTTGAATCATTCTTATTCAATACTTCTTTTTACTTTTTTTACTTTTTTTTTTTTAAAAAAAAATAATCGGTTATTTTTTGAAGAAAAAAAACCAGCCGTTTATGCTCCCATTAGTCCGTTAAGCTATTGGTGTTTAATGCTCGGTACCGCCCCACCCA
>NAOQ01000051.1:198177-210427 GCA_002751075.1 Ichthyophonus hoferi | reverse complement strand
CCCACCCCAAATACGCCAATCCCTCATTTAAAATCAACAATTAACAGTATGTCCTGGGATGAGCTCCACAATATAGGTATTAAAAACACACACTAAGTAAGAACCGAATATTTGACGTATAGTTACCACTAATAACTAAAGGTCAGAGTGAGAAGGAAGCCTCGCTATACTGATACCAGATATGACCTTCATTTTTATACTAACAGAGCTACTTACCTACAGTGGAGGTTGGCGGAATGATGAACCCGCAAGTGTTGAAACTCACCAACTCACAATCATCTGTTGTATTCTTCAAGATTAAAACCACAGCCCCTAAGAAATATTGCGTACGACCCAATAGTGGAAAGGTTGAGCCTGGAGCCTTTGTCCAAGTGCAGAGTAAGTAGGAGGTGAAAGAACATATGTAGAGATGATATTATGTGGATGAAGCAGTAGTGCTGCTAAGGGTGTTGTCTATTGGATACTAGATACTAGACATAGATGTAAGGAGGTGGATGTGGGTGGCTGCATAGTGGGTCGATTGTAAACATGTTATGTATAACATAAGGCAGATAAGGTCATGGCTTTGGGTCAACGGTGATCCTATGTTAAATATGCATTTCTTATTTTATTTATTTATTTTTTCTGAGTTATGTTTTTTCATCCTTTGCTAAGCTTAAAGGATAAAGTCTATTGGTGCAATAAATTAACATCCTATCCTATTGGTCTACCAGTCATTGTACAGAACATGAAGGAGGAGGATCTATCTTCTATTCCCAAGGACAAGTTCCTTGTTCAGACCATGATGGGACCTGAGGATGCTGAGACTGACACCCTGGTGTGTAGAGGGGAGGGTGTTGTAGGTTAAGGGTTATGCACTAGGGCTAGTGTGTGCAGAGTGACGTGATAGTGACGTGATGGGTAGTTGCATTTGCCACTAGGGGTTACCCTGTACCTGTCGAAGGACATGTGGCTGCCTTCATCTATGAACAATGATTCGATTATGTTCATCTAGACATATTATCTACTATTTTTGTTCCTATTTACATACATTACGTGCATGTTTGCATACTATGTTTTATTTTCCAGTTCTGCTGCCGATGTGATTTATATACTATCGTGTATGATTGGGTAGCTAAAATTTAGCAGGTACAGTAAAAGGGTGACCAGGGATATACCTTGACTCAACCCTCCTCTCCTACAACGCATCTACTTATATAGAAATTACGCCCATTATACTAATTAGCTGGAAATACCATGTAATTATGAAATTGAATGCCATTGATTGTTGTAGCTAGGTATGATGTGGTAACCAATGTCCTGTTTATAGTTCAAGGGTGCCTCAAAGGAAGAGATCAAGGAAGAGAAACTACGATGTCAATTGGATCAGAGTAACCATGAGGTAATTCTACATTGCCACTAATTGACTAGTTGCTGTGCATGGTGCAGGGTGGGCCAGTAGGATTATGATATTGAGTGCGTGTGTTGTGTAATTGCATGCAGATCACCCATTGAATATCTAGAAGTATAACTTTAACAGTCACAGACTATTGGTATTAGTTATTCTGTTAGATACTAACTTAAGCCTATATATAGTTACCCTTTTTAACAACTAATTAGCATGCAGTTATTGTTCTATTATTGTATAAACCAATAGCCAGCTACTCTTTCAGTACTAAATAAACGCACCCCAACTTACCGTTCTATGTCTGTATTCCCAGGACGCACCCTCTAGAGACCAAGGTCTACCTGCAACTACTACTACTGAGAAGGTCATAAATGCTAAGGTAGGTGTATGATAATGTATGCATGTATCTATGTATGCATGCATGTATGTATAGAGTGGCTGGCTATATGTAAGTAATAATCCGATATAAGAGGTCTATAGCGTTTGGTTTACAATGTGGTGTGTGTCCAGGGAGATGTAGTTTCTGCCACAGCTACTATTGTTGGTTTTATAGTCTAGGTTTCTACTACAGTTATGACGTCACATTGGTCAGGCCAGCATTATAGATATATTTATGTTTAAATGCATTTGTTTTATAGCTATCAACCAATCAAAGGTGCACATATATTTTAGTGTTCCCAGATTATGTCGTACATGTATAACATACTATATAGTTGTGGGAGCAAAAAGAGGTCAGGCAAAATCTCCTCTGACGTGTTTATTGGCTGATATATATAGGTTGAGCGATCAGCCGCGGAGGAAGAAAGCGAATTAGCCAGGGTAAATAACATATAATATATATTGCACTATACCAGTACTAGTTATCTTGCATCTCTGTTCAGTTTGTTAATGTGACGTGTATATATGTGGGCCCGGTTTCCTTTATTAGGCCACCAATTTTGTCCAGCTGTTATTACTATTTTATAACTATCCTCTACCACTTCTAGTTCGTCTTATTATTGCACATGCCAGTTTTGTCCCATTTATTTTATAGATTCGGTTGTATTGTATGTTGCCATCCCTCTACCACTAAAATATATATGTGTGTGATTGCATATACCTGTGACAGTACGCATATATTGTCTTTCGAGGGGCTGCACATTCTGTTTATTATTATTATTATCTGTATTACCCATCCTATTTTTATTTCATTCATTTCTTCAAATTTTCTTAGCTTAACTTTAGGTGTGGTGCTCTAAGGAATCTGGTTTAGCCTGTACATAAACATAAGTGAAATACTCTATAAGAGTAACTGACTAAAGAGTAAATCTAGATATTGAAAGTCAACACACAACTCAAGGATCAGAGCGCAAAGCTGCAGAATGAGTTACGTCAGGCGAAGGTAAGCAGAATGGTGGTGGTAGGCTTTGATATACTGACATGTAGTGATTGTTATGTGCTTAGATAGATGATTGGTAGGGTGGTAGAGCTTGAGAAGGGTGGTAACAAGAGAGGAAGAAGGAGGTAGTGACGGGTAGTATAAAGTGTTCTGACTGTGGGGCGGCCAATCAGCTTGGAGGCCTGAGACATCGTGGACCTACAGGGACCACAGAGAATGGACCCTCTGGTGTGAAAGTAGAAGTGGCTGTCAACAAACAAGATACCCAATGGCCTCTATTGATTATTGCCCTGCTGATTGGCTGGCTCCTAGGCCACCTTCTACTCTAATAGAAGAATTGTAAAAAATTATGTGGGTTGTCTATGGAGATAAATGTCATTTAAAGCGCTCATATTACTACAGTCTTTGAGTAGGAGAGAGTGGGTCAATACATTGTCATGCATGTAAGGTATACATGCGAGCAGATTGGTTATAACAATAAAGGGGCATACTGTTTATTATCACTATTTCATATTTGTTTTGCTATAGTGCCGAAGCGTTGAGTATATATCTACGGTGTGTTTGGCAATAGGGTTGTACTGTATAATTATCTCCATATTTAGGAGTAACTAGCTCTAGGATGTGGAATTGTTACGTTTATTTTAAGACAACTGATTATAGGCTTATTTGTTTTATAGTACTATTGCTCTATCTGACATAATCAATCATTCATATATGCATTGTTCTTTTTTAACTACAGAATTACCTAATGATAATCTTGCTAATGATATCTTGTCTAAAAATGTAGATTATATCTGAATGTAGGGACAGCATGCAGCCAGTTGAACTGGTTGAGTTTAAATTGAAACTTTTTAATTATCAACGACTATTATTTTTGTTTAAATATATTTGGAGGTTAAGTATATATTGCTTTGCGATTCAGTGATCGAATCAATACAGGGTTTTAATAACGTTATCGAAACAGTGGTCTAATTGATAATTTCTTGGAGGTTGTCAAACTAACAATCATCAATCATGTTTAGTGATTTGTAAGTGATCAATTCAAGGACAGCCAGCCGCTAGGTTATCTATATAAAGTATTTTATATTTATGCTATGCCTTATTATTTGTCAATTTTAAACAAACATTTCTAGGTTGAATTAAATGAGCCTAAATGGTGATATATCCGATGTTATAATTTCGAGTCAAGGTTTCACCAGCATTAAAAAATAAAATTTTCAAAATGTAAATCTATAGATATAAGCCAATAGCTTGGTGGGATGGACTTTTTCTTTTCCTTGATTAACCAATAAACATAAAAATTAGTTAGTGATCAAAAAATTTAATTCCATAATTTATATATAAATATAAATGTAGATTGCTTTTAGTGATTGGACAGGAGTTGATACGTGAGATACAATCGTAGAAAATGTATTTTAAAATGAATCTATTGGCTTAAAAGTAATTGAGTGCCATAATCTAATTTATGGTTTTACTTGATCTGATTGGGCCATTTGGTATATCTAATTATACCTGAACATAAAATGTATCCCGGGAACAAGCAAGAGTATCTCCAATAATACTGTAGTAAGTGTTAGTGTGCAACAGTCTTTTCCGACTACTAAACATATACCATATACTATGGAGGCATCTAATGGACAGCCCAAAGAGTTCTCCAGCCCATGGATAGTGAGTGCTTGGGCCACACTTAGTACAATTGGTAAGTATGAGACATGAGACCGATTTAGGGAAATATATAATGTTTATGTGGACATATTTATTTTTTAGTTTCTAATTTTCTTTTGTTGTTTTCTATATTATTATTGCCTGACGTCTCCTTGTTACTTATTTAGTTACACACACACACACACACACACATATATATTGCCTGTATGTTGCTAAATCAAAGGGTTGTATACTCAAGTTTTGAGAGTGGGTTATTGTTATACGCCACTGCCAACTAACAGCCAGCAGTTACTAGATAGACTTTAATTACTTAACTTTTATACTATACGGACCAGGTCTTCTGTTATGTGGAATATTCACCATACTGTCCTTCAGCCCCATTAACTGGTTTATCGGCTTTTATACAATGTATGTTTGCACATTATCCTTTCCTTTCCTTTCCTTTCCTTCCCTTCTCCCACTACTTTATTTCCCATCTTTCATGTACCACCTTTTTTTAACACTGCCATTACTCCCAGTTCTCTCTCTTCCATCCCATATTTTATTTGTTATTATTTTTTTATATTTCTGCCAATGGCGTTGTCCTCCAGCATTCATTCCCAAGTTCTACACTTACTTACTGCCCCCAAGATATATGATACTTTTTTTGTATTATATAACACTGACACACCTACCAATTTACTCTTAACATGTTTCACTTTCTTTACATATTCCATATTCTAATATTTAATCACATCATCACCTGCGTATTTCCCCCTGATATGTTTTCTCACGTACTAATGCTGTACCTTTAGTCCTACCTTCTCTCTTATCCTAACTCTATTCCTTTCCTTATGCACTCTTAATATTCACATGCCTTTTCAAAGCCATTTTTTTCCCTTTTCCTTCCTCCTTGTTTACCCAAGGGTACTTGGTGATTACTACTCCTGTCTTTTTTATAGTTACTTTAGGTTTATTTTGGTAGTATATGCATATCTGTATATGGGCCTACACAGTAATATAGAATTGTACACACATTCCCTCTTGCATGCTATATTTTACTATACTATGTTATATTACCATCCTCGACTATTTCCCCCCTTTGTAATCACTGTATATTCACATCTATAACCTATTCTGACCCTATATTTTTCACTCCGTTGCCATAACCACAGCTTTGTTGCCATAGTAACAGCTGTGATGGAGGCCCCACTCATCTGGAGGTTGACACCTATTACCCAAACACTTAACACCTTGACAACCAGCCTTAAGCACTGGCATAAGGGAGCCATGTACTTTGTGTAGGTTAATCTGTATGGTAGCATGTTGTATATCTATATCATGACAGGTGCTCTAGAGGATTGGATAGGTTGGGATGGGGGAGCTAATGATAGGAGGATGGTCATTTCCTTTTATTTTATATTTATTTTGGTTTTATGGTTAGCCCAGATGTTCAAGCTGTTGATATGCTCGAGAAAGGTGGTAGGGAATTGGTCTACTGGATTTTAAGATAGGAAATATTTAAACTTGTAATATTATTGGATGACGAGGGAGAGATTGTGAGAGCAATACCTCTGTATAGTTGAGTTTATGAAATAATTAAATGGGTAATGGGCATTGGTTGATGATTGCAGATGTGAAAGTGCTATTTAATAGCACCAATTATTACTTTTGTATAATCTCTATAAAGACTTGGCCAGGTTTTCCAATCCCATACCAAATGCCTACATGATATAAGGCATTAACTATAGGGTAACTGGATAGGAAAAGTGCCAAATAGGATTGATAATTACCACCTGGTATATATATAGATACCACGTGATCATATTTGCCTTATATGGCCATACCCTGGTCATCTCGCTATTACCATATATAGCCCTCCCACCATACTTACCATCCTCTCCTTCTCCCTCCTTCTCCCCCAGTATGGTCCTCCCTGAGTTTGCCTCCCTCAGTCTGTCGACCTTCTTTGCCATCCTCCTGATCCTCTCCAATGGAGTGGGGTTCTTTGTATTGGCCATTGGTCCTAAGGGCTCACATGCGAGGGTACCAACAAGGGATGACCAGAGGGTCGGATTGGTGGACAACGCAGCCGAGATGGGCACTGATACCTTCACCTCCAATAGCAATGCCTAAGCACCTACAGGTGACTGAGGGGTCACCCTACATATCTACATAGGGAGGCCAGGCTACCATTGGCGAAAGGCGGAGAGATTGACGTGTAGATGCGGGGCTAATTGGGCATTATATGGCTTTAGATCATTTGTGTATTTCTATATTCCTATTTCATTGCAAACTATGTCTCTCTCCTTCACACTGACCAATAGATCATCGCTGTGCTTTACGATATAGTACTTGTTGCTACTTAATTATCTCGATTCCTAGTGGACCTTATATGGGTGGGGCCATAGTATGGTCTGAATGCCAATAAATATAATCATTACCTTCCGGACAGTGTAGGATGTTTGCTTTTAGTATACAGTGTAGAGTGATTAGTTACCTTTAGTATACATTGCAGTGATTGGTTACCTTTGGTATACAGTGAGGCCATACATATTGTTGGGCTGAGAGCCCTGTAACTCAACTGCCAATCAGATGAATGCAAAAACTCTCGGATGGATCTTGACTATGCCATATAGTGTCATTAACTAGCATAATTATTTAATTATTATGAGTGACCTAATAGTTATTGCCATGTGATCTCTGCCTTATTGGAGGCCTCTAAGGGGATCCAATCACAAGTCTTAGTCCAAGTAATTAACTATACCTGCTTCGTCTTGTTTTATCTTGATGATACAATTTTCTTTCTCCAGTGACAAAGTAGGCATTATTATTATTATTATTATTATTATTATTATTATGAATATTACTTTTATAGTTTTCCAATTATAATATGCATTTGATATAGTTCAAAGAATACTTAGCTTCATTGGATCATCGACTTTCAAGTTAATCCATTATAGGTTGATAAATAAATATAGATTAGATCTAATCATTAATGACTCCCTTAATCTAGGATTTAAAGATAGATTATATCCTAGGAGATATTTAATTGGCCCAGTGGGGAATGGTAATTCATTGCAATATGGGGCTCGTACAAATAGATGATGTAATCTAGGTTGTTACAGATCACAGTGTGTAGTGGTGGCTTAAGCACGCAGTGATGGTAATGGAGTTCAGAGACCCCTGTAATTGGAGATGGCATGAGGTAATCTCAAGTAATGATCTTTATCATCATAGTATTTAAGGTTCCAATATATAGAGGAAAAGCAGGATTTCAATAAAGAGAATAAACGTAGCGTAAGGTGGATAATGGACTTATGGTCTATACGACTTTAGTTCTATACTATATTTTAATCCATACTATACTTTTATCTATGCTATATTTAGGTCTATATTATATCTAGATCTATACTATATTTAGATTTATACTATCTTTAGTTATATACTATATTTAGTTTCATACTATCTTTAGGTCTATACTATCTTTAGTTCTATACTATATTTAGTTCTATACTATATTTAGTTTTATACTATATTTCATACTATCTTTAGTTCTATACTATATTCAAGTATATACTATCTTTAGTTCTATACTATATTTAGTTCTATATTAGATTTAGTTCTATACTATATTTCGATCTATATTATTTTTGGCTCTATACTATATATAGGTGTATGCCATATAGGAGAATATTTTATGGTGTACCATTTAACCCTACGTTATACTATTACTGTTTTGAGTAATATAATAGCCAGCAGTCTTTGCATTGTTCCGTTGATATATAGTCTCTACTATACAATAATTAATTAGTGCATACCATAATCATCAGGACCAATAGATAGTTTATTAATTTATTTTCTAATTATTATAAAAACGGTAAAATGTACAAAATATACTTGCACACCTATCCAATAGGCACACAGTATAACAATGAGTGGTAACTAGGCAATCAATCATGGATTCTCATCATTTTAATCCATACTAGGCGAGCAATATGATTGGGTTTCTAGCTATCAGTGATGAGGGCGGTGAACAACTCCTTGGGCACTTCCACATTTCCAATCATTTTCATTCTTTTTTTACCCTCCTTCTGCTTATCCAATAGTTTCCGCTTTCTTGTTACGTCACCACCATACTATGTGTATAATGATAGCATTAATGATTGCCCCTCTACGCACCTTCATTGTTATGTAAGTACTTATCTAGCCTCCCAAGGGTTCTCTGTCACTCTAACTATTCTATATACAGATTACAGCTATGATTTTACCTCTATCGGCCTATTAGTTAGCTAGAGAAGAGGGCAAAGATAGATAACCAATTAAAACAGATTAAAAGAAATATACAGAAAAAAAGCAAAAATAAAAATAGACAGTGAGCACTGGATTGAGAGGAAGGTGGGTTTCTATAAAGTAATAAGCAATCAAATGAAAGGAAAGGCCCTTACACATTTAGCAAGGACATCTTTTCTTAACGCTTTCAGACTGCAGAAAATTGAGATTGGTTAGTAAACTAACATCCCCTCCCCCCCAATACTATTGATAACCCTAATTACAAATACACTCGGCCTATATACTATTGGACAGCATGAAATTTAAAATCCACCACTAATACCACCTAACTAATCAATGATAGCCTAGATTGTTCTCTTATTGACCCTAGTGGGCTCATAGGCTCTTACTTTTCTCGTGCTACAATACGATTGGCAAAGCTAGCCTGAATGGCAACAGCAAACATCTGTCTGTAAGGGAGAGAAAGGTACATAAAGGTTAGTATACAGGCTAACAGTACTACATTGCCATAGTATAATGGTATGAATGATCCAATACCCAAATATGGTATATCCCCTGGATGTATGGTATTATGTAATTGGTTTTGAGGTCTCCTCTAGAAATGCCCCTTATAGGATATAAGGATTTCCAAGATTAGTCTATCTGTCAGCCACTGACATCTATTCATTTATTGACATTTACTTAACCAGTCATAATTCTTCAGGCAATACATTCACCAATAGATAATAATCCTTTTCCCTGGGTACCATTTTCCGACCATGCTTACACGTCACAAATTGCACACGTCACAACCTACACCCGCCCATCCTCTCTTCCACCCCCTCCTACCTCTTCATGTTGTCCCTTAGTCGTGTACATATAGCCCTTCCTACTTGCTCCGCTTTGGACGAATGCACTGTAACCACCCATCACTGTTAAACCACTATTTTCTATTGGTTGACATTATCCAATGGATATACTTCTCTTATTCTTCATTACATACAATGGCCTTCAACCAATTAGATCTAATATTCAAAAATTAGTGGCAGATTAAAATATAAAACTAGCATCATCCAATCCATACTGACTCATTCATACACATATATTCATGTGCAGGTATTGTTGCTAATATTAAACAAATAGAGACTAATGGTAAATGGTCATTAGTTTTTTAATACATTTACTAATCAGGCTACCTATTGTATTGTTTCTAACCAATAGAAAAAGAGTAACATAATGATATGATAGAATAAGACACATCCCAATGTCTCTGCCTACCAATCATAGCCAAGGCATCTACGGGCTGTTTATTGATGATGATTTCCATCTGGTGATACACCCATCTCATTGGTCAACATATGCACTAATAAGAAGTCTTCTAACAATGTACTTCTATTTATAACTCTACTAAATCTTGCTGTAATAATGCTATCCAACCTATAGGCCACTGTCTTGCATTGATTCATTCCATTGGCCACTGGTGATCATTGTAATTGGTTTATTGGTTTTAAAGTCACATTATGACTTAACCGCCTCGTTACATCAAGCTGTATTATTACATACTCCATCATAAACCTATACAATATTACTATCCACCCATAATAATGCTCAGTATAATATACCTCTTGCATCCCATTGGAGGTCTTTGCACGGCTATAAATACAAGACAATCAAATAAAAATGGAATATAAACAAGAAATTCAATAGGCTATATTATAGCAATATAATACTCTATTGGATAATTGTACCATGCCAAGATGCCATTGGTGGTGTTTACTAATATAACACAGTAGTCAATAAAATAGCCGGATATTAATAGTATTTGCAATGACATCAGGACTTCAATAAAAAAAACAAGGAGATGTGCTGTAGGTCAGCTATCCAATAAAAAGCCATGGAAAGAGGTAAGGGATATAAAGGGCCAATCACAGATAACTAGATAGACCTTACCTTATTAATCTCAGTAACGTCATAGCCCTGCTCCTCATAGTCAAAGCTAAAAGAGAGAGGGAGGGAGGGAGAGGAAGAGATGTTATTAGATACAATGTCCTCATAGCACAATACAACCCAATACATATTAATTATTTTCCATAAGAGGAAAATGTCCAGTGAGGTGATTGACTAGAACAGAAGGTAGGAGGAAGGACATAAGTGTAGAGGTATATATATATATATAGAGAGAGAGAGTGAGGATTCTATGCCTAGCATATCCCGAGGTAAGCGACTTCATCGCGTCATAGAAGTTAGTAGCAATCTCAGCCAATGGGAGAACATAGCGGAGCATAACTCGCTGATCGCCAAAGAATGACATGTCCTTTTGCACTCCTCTACGGGACTAGAGGGATATGGTTGGTGGGTTAGAGGCTGGGGTTGAGGCTGGGGCTTTAGCGAGGATATCTGATAGATCTAAGGTCACATCTTGGTGCAGAATGAGTTATGCAATAAATAAGGAGCAGTTGATTGGATGGGACAATTCAATTGCTAGAACTAGAATAATAATGGATTGTGATTGGGTGTAATTTGAAACGGGATTGTGAGTGGATAATATAATAAAATAGGGGAGAAGAGAGGCTGCAAGAATATATGCAAGATAACTGCCAGCATATGATTGGTTGCCCTGGTTACATATGCCAATGCCTACTGTAATAACAACTACTTACCATATTTAGATAGCCGTCTATCCTACCTATGTTGTGGTTATTCACAGGATTGATTGTCATTACAATTAAAATTATAGTATAGACTGATCCAATGAAAATGCCCCAATTAAGTATCCTTTACTCCCACATGATATTAAATTTTAAATATTTTACAAATAACCAACCTCTGCCTACACATTCTTCATATCTATAGGTCCAACCAGATTAATTAGAAATGGAGTAGAATTACCTTATATTGGTCAGCCTAACCAATACGCTCTTTATAATTTTATAGCAGATAATAATGTTAGGCAATAAAATAGATAAGTACAGATAGAGAGGGGGGTGGGGGAGAGAGTGAATCCAGTACAGTTAACAGATCAATCCACAAGGGGCATTAAAATATAATATCACCTGACAGAGCTGTAGCATCTTGCCCATATATTGGGCTGGAAAGATCAAGGTGCCTAATATGGTAGGCTCATAATAGCACTCCACCTGACTCCATCACTATTAGTAGATATGATTGGTCCAAGACATAGCTCCACATAATAATAAGCCAATCGGGGATGGTTGGCCCTTACACTAATCGCAACTTTTTCCATTCCTTATAGAACCATATATGGATATATAATCACATGCGTACACATCAATAACCATATAAGGAAGGGTTGTGCCTATATATATATCTAAATATGAATGTATCCATTAATACCCATATAAACGCTATGTGATTGGCCACAAGAATGTAAAGATCAGGCATGAAAGACTACGTCATACTAGAATTACAACCAATCACATGGAGGGGGGGTAGGAGATAGCGGGCAGTGAAATTCGCACCTGATTAGGATCTGGAAATTGGTCGGGACTCTCAATATTGATCATAGCACCCCCTGATTTCTCATTTAACTTGGCTTTAAAATATAGCAA